>JAQBSW010001412.1:0-112500 GCA_029291075.1 Eudiplozoon nipponicum | reverse complement strand
CAAGATGAAATTCGATTATTACTGAAAAAAATTAATTTTTTATTACAATATCCTTAGTTACAATCAATAAAAAATATTTATAAGATTTTTGGAACACCAAATAATATACCAAAGTGTGAAGTTGGAATTTTTATGTTTCAGCTAGCGTCTACAAATAAAATTTTACAAGATTAAAACAGATCAACAAAACTTTTGAATGTGAGCTAGATGACAGTGGAGTGTTGCAAGTTCAACATAGTATCCGTATTTGTGCTTTTAATTAACTATCAACTTGTACACAAGAACTGATGACCCAGTAAAAATTACAGGTAAAACGCCATAAAAAGCACGGGTGTGCGTAAGTAAATAAAAACAAGCAAAAAGATTGTTCCAGAAAAATTCCATGACCAAACTAAAATGAACACGCCTTATAACATACCACAATCTTCATTAATATACTTAGCTTTCACACTAAAATCATGGTTATTAAGATCTGCATGTAGTTGCGGATTAGGACCAAATGTGACTTATACAATTGATGCCTTCATAATATCACGATATCTAGATTGCTTGACAATTAGTTCTAATATAAATGCAGCCAGCTCATCAGATTTCTTGCGAGATGCTCATAACGCCGCCCTTAACTCGCATTGTGTGCATTGAACAAGAACGTTTCACATAAAACTAAACTCAGTCTTGCATCTTACATGAATTCCCATCAATTGTAAAGAATTTTGAATGATATGAGCCATGGAATTATCTAATGATAAGTAAATATTTCATCTGGTATACTTAAACTTGCCACCAACTATAGCAATGACCCGTAGTCGATAGTCTCTGGGTCTTCACTAATTAGCGTTGTCGATTGGATCCATCATCTTTTCCGATCAATTATGGTCCTGTCGTATTGAAAGGCGCATATCTCAGAAAGAAAATTAAAGTCAATATTTATAAATCTTTAAAAAAATTGTTGGGCGATTCAGAGTGGCCAAATTTTAAATTTGTAGGACGAAAGATTTTAGACAAACTTTAACTCATTTGATGATATCGCAATTGTTGGTCGGACAAATAAACATCCTTGTAACAATATTATTGTATCGTTCATACCGGAATGGCTCAAATCATGGCATTCGTCAAATGCCGCGCGCCGACAGTCTGATTGGAGCCATATTTTGCTAGCTAACTCTGCTTCAACATAATATGCGATGACTTGCACATCGTCTAGCTTGAAACTAGTAAATCAGTCTGGGAGTCTCCGTCGTCACGATATGAGTTATTTGTCAGCCTGTTGTTTGGTTTGAATGTCGTATCATGTCGTTAATTTGGAATCATGATGGACTATTGAATTTTGAAAAATGAGAGTTAGACAACTGGCCATCACGTTCTCTTGGCAATTTGTATGATTAATGTCAATATAATTCTCACTAAGGCCGATTATTCACAGCATTTGTGTTTTTGTATACTTCCGAGAACCTTTCTTTAGAGTTGCCAATAGCGATAAAATCTCGATCCTCACTTCGAGTGCATGAAATGGAAAATATCATTCAAAGTTGAGGCAGAAGTGGTGTATGACTAATAATTCTCTTTTCAATGCAATATATTTCTTTTCTGTGGCTTTCAATTTTGTAGGATCACATGCAGTATGGCGCAGTTGACCCTCGACCTCTCGTGTTAATTTATTACCTAGGACCAGACCAGTTGCATTGGTCGAAAGTTTCCAAGTTACATTAAGCTGAACAGCATACAATGTAGTATGTTGCACAAGCAGACGATTAACAATGTCAAACATTAGCTGATCGGTTGCCTCATGATATAGACGCGAGTTAGACTTTGGCGATTCCAGCCCTTCGAGTTATCTTGTGCACGGTTATTGAACTTGCGTTATCATGCGGATGATGGAGTGATAAAAATTAAATATTCCAAATAATTGTGACGACTCCTAAGTGGTTGTCGGCGTCGTGAATGATTTTATGACCTCAACATTGTCTACTATGTTATTTATAATGCCATATCTGAATGAGTACCCTAGGTACCTAAGTTTTTTATATGCCAAAACACATTTCCACATACAAATAAACAATAATTGATTACGCGGGTGGTGGTAACAAATCTTTAACTTAAGTTTGCTAGCTTGAAATAAACACCAATCACATTGTGTCTTACCAGTCGGCGAACAACACAACAAAACTACTGCTAGTAGCAACGCACTGACGCGTTTCGACCTTCCAAGATCATCATCAAAGTACGAAGGCTCACTGACTAGCGAGGATCAAACCGCACTGCAAATTAGATGTGCGAGTTTCAACTTTTGGAGTCTTGCATACATTGTACGCTGGAAATGTCGATGTACTTCGGTAGTCACGAATATTAATGTCAGAATAATGCCAGACACACGCGTACAGGTAGGCATACACGTTGCACGATAATATCGTGCGGTAAAGCAACATTCACGTACAATTATGTGTAAGACCAACAGCGGTGGTGGTTTATCCTCGCTAGTCAGTTTGCCTTCGTACACTGATGATGACTTGGTATCGAAACGCACAGCACAGTAGCCCGCGGTGTTTTAGTGCTGGTTCGATGGCTGGTTAAAAAAATGCGTTTGGTGTTTACATTAAGCTCGCAAATTTGATTTTGTTATGCTCTTTTTATCCAGAGGTATCTGACAAGCAGATTTACCAGTAGAAGGCTGTGCAACATTTCGTTTGGCAATTCCATCGTCACATTTTTCAGACTTTGTCAAGTTCATCATTAGAGCAGCATGGTCATTGTTAATCAAGAATCATCAGCAGTATCTCCATCATCGTCAATTATCTTCGATTGCATGTGAGAAACCAGTTTGCAGCTGTGTATTTGGGCCATAACATTGACTGCTAGACTAATTGTGTCGCAGTATTATTAAAACTAAATGATAATACACCTGTAGTTGCAATCATTATATATTTGTTACATTTTGAAATAATAAACTATATATGAAAGTTTGACGAATGATTAAAAAGTTCGATAATCACAAAGAAATTATAAACAATAACTTTAAGCGTAAAGACTGATAAGTTCGAGAGTTGTGCGTCAACATAATTATTGGACTCTATATTTGTGCGTGTAGTTTTCTAACACCTTATACGCACGAACTAATGACCCAGACAATTACACCAGTCCAATCTCAGAAAATGCGTGCGTGTGTGTGTGTAAGTGACTAAAGTAAGCAAGAAGATTGTTCTAGAAAAAATACGTGATCAAACAAAAATGAACAATATTCAGAACTTAACAAAATTACTACTTATAAACTTATTTATTACACTAAGATATATTTCAATAAAAGTAGAGGTAAATCTGTTCCTCTGAAGATACAGTCCAAAAATATGTCTAAACGAGAGTCATGATATATATATATATATATATATATATATATATATATATATATATATATATATATAATTTTATCAATAATACGAATTTCTTCCTATATCAATAATTATAAATAACAGTGTGAGGTCATCTTAATGTCAAACCTACATGAACCAGAGTAAACGTGCTCAGCCGTATAAGTAACAGTGTGCGTTTAATTTCAAATCTAGAGTAAATTTATTTATTTATATAAAAAGTGAAAATATATAAATAAATATTTATGTTATAAATTTTGAATTGTATGCGATTGACATTGAGTTAACTCATACTGTTGCTTATAATTTTAATTTTAAATATACATAGATATAATATGTTTTACACGTATATGTCGTTGGATATTTACATTTTTATATAAGATGGGGATAAATTTAAATAAGTTTGAATATTTATTTATGTTGCCTGATATATTATATTCATTGCGAAATATATTTATCTGACGTTAAAAACTCACATTGCTGTTTAAATTTACTGATATAGGAAGAAATAGGAATTGTTTAAAAACTTACATCAATATAGAGAATTTTATTTTTATGTAAGGTGTATACTCACACTTGCAAAATAGTTAATTATTTATATATACGTTTGACGACTTTGGTGCATGTAAGTGACTAGTTAATGTAGGCAGTTTATTTGGTTTTTCCCAATTCTTCTTGTATACTCAAACTTGCAAAATGTTTAATTATTTATATATACGTTTGACGACTTTGGTGCATGTAAGTGACTAGTAAATGAAGGCAGTTTATTTGATATTTCCCAATTCTTCACTCTTCCTATATTTATCTCCTTCTCTGTGTAAACTATTATCTTAAGCCTTGCACTTGCTCTCTCCCTATTTTCTTAATTTTGTCTCTAATCAACCATTATTCGCTGCCTATGAACATCATTTCGTCAGGAGTCGGGCTGGATTTAAAAGAATGAAAAAATGCGAAACTGAATTAATCAAAATTACTTGATCTGCGGTGTGGCTAACTCGCACACGTGACATGTACCTATCTAGTGAAAGAGCAGTCTAAAGTATACATGATATGGCTAGGGGAAATATTGCGCTTAAATAGCTAATTTGTTTTTTTTTGAAAATCTTGTGACGATAGGTGAACTGGAGAATGCAGCCGCCTTTAGCCAACGAAATATCTTCAACAAACCAGACAACTGGAGTTCAGCCTGTTTTAGTCAAAACCGAAATCAGGTGACGGGATGAAGCGTTTCTTAATTTTATTATTATATTGCTAATTATTCGGATTCAAACCATATGCGACTTATCAAATATTGCGCATTAAATAAATTCGTGTAATATAAAAAATATGCTTTACTTATATAGATATGTACGATAAAATGGTACAGTGGAACATGAAGTGTTTTGACACTTTGTTATATAATAAAGTGTATAAAAGCAAAAGTACGTTAGACATTCATTATCACAATTTAATGCATATATTTACAAAATTTTCCCCAAAACGTCTAAGACACACTTATATTTTACTCACACTAACTAAAATGTCTATTATTAAAATTCAAAATGATAAATCTTTATATATACATGTAAAGTAGTTTTAAAACTACAGTTATCCGATAGAAAGTATGCAAAATTCCAGAATTATAACTTTTTATTATTTAATTAAAAAGTTACCGTCATAATAAAATACCAATAGGCAATTTGGATACCACATATTTCAATTTTAGCGTGAAATTGTTCTAAAGAGGCAAATCACTCAAATTGATTGTAAATTTTATAAGACATAAAGAAAGAAACAAATCCAAGAAATTTCGCTATTTAAGAGTCTTATTTAGAGAAGTTCCAAAATTGGGTCCTGTTTTATAATTTTTATTTATAGGATATATATATCCCTATCTGTTGATTCAAATGAAAGCTTTCGATATAGTAACACTGCCTTCTAACCCCTAATGAACGCAAAACTACAAATTATTGTCTACAAGCGTACATGTTTCGTCTAAAAGACTAATCTACTTTAGAAATGTTCTTTGTACCGCATCAAGAATATTTGACTGACCAATTTTATTTAGTAACAACTGGAGGCTGCGTTTATCAAGATATTCCCAATCCAAATGATATACACTTGTGGCTGAATACCTTTCGATAATGCGTTTCTCTTTATTAGCATCCATCTATTCTTAGCGCAGCCAACAATTATTGCCATACGTCTATCGGCAGAAGCCGTACTCTTAATAGTTTCACCTAGGTCCTTAAATTCTCCTTGAAACTTGAATTCGAAAACATCAATAGCTAAATTATTTTGGAGATAAGAATAAATAAATTCTATTCTATTAACAATTTTTACCTACTCAGGTCGATATTATCTAATGTTATATTCATCTTCGAGAAAGCAATGCTCATTGGGTCAATTGGGAAGATAAATTTTAAGTCATCAGATAATTTTCAGATTTGTCCTTGAGTGCCACATTGAACAATTTTGCAAATATGATTTTAAACTGTATCGTGCCCAACCTATAAACTTGTAATATGACAGTCGGTATTTGTACAGCCTTGTGTGTGTGTGTGTGTGTTATTAACCTGAACGATCATACTCCAGTTATATTTAATTGTTTACCTTGATCGCCATCATATACATGATTGGGTACCATAGACATAGTGCTGGCTTTTTGAGAATTATACATTAAATTGGCAAAACATACTTCTAACTCCCCTGAAAAATCATACTCAGTTTTATCTGTTTGCAATACAAATTGATCTTTCTTTTTATATTTGCAATAATCCTTAAGTAGTTTGTATCCAAGCTTTGGGTTATTTTTAAGCTTGGCCAATATGATCCTTTCGGAAAATCATGGTATTGTCCATTGTAAGGAATTTATTTCATTAGGTATCTTATCTAGCCTCGGTTTATTAATACTGCTAATAAGAATATATTTCATTAATTGTCTTCTTTATTTCTAAGCTTACATATTCCTATATTCACAGCTTTTTGTAGCCTATAAAAAACAGATTTTATTTAAATTACGAAGCACTGTAGATAAAGAAGCATCAAAATCAACTAAAATTATGTGAAATAACTGTCATATTCAAGCACTCCTCACAACAATTCGATGAGTTTCCAATCAAATCTGAGACATTTGACGTGTGCATTCATATGTGTGATCTTCAGAAATTTTCAGTTGGATTCTTCTATTCAAGGATTATCTGTCTTTGATCTAGTTCATTGAAATATTCGACGATCTATTAACTGTAACATTAAATTGATTTTGTATCCAAAATTTATGCATTCCAAACTTCTAGTTTGTTCTTTAAATCAAGTTTGCGAGCTTGAAGTAAACACCAATCCCATTTTATTTAACCAGTCGTCGAACAACATAACAAAACTACCGCCAGCCGCAACGCACTTACGCGTTTCGACCTTCCTTGGTCATCACCAGAGTACGACGGCAAACTGACTATCGAGGATCAAACCGCATTGAATATATATGGAAATGAAATTTAGATATGCGGCTCTCACCTCTAGCAGTCTCGCATACATTGAACTTGACTGGAAATGTCGGCTGCACAATTTCTATGCAGTCACGAATATTAACTGTTTGCAGCTTTCGCCACATATACATATATAGGCAATACAATTTAACAATAATTGTTTTCGCGGGTGGTGGTAACAATTTTTAAATCAAGTTTGCGAGCTTGAAGTAAACACCAATCCCATTGTATTTAACCAGTCGTCGAACAACATAACAAAACTACCGCCAGCCGCAACGCAATGACGCGTTTCGACCTTCCTTGGTCATCATCATGCGAGACTGCTTGAGGTGAGAGCCGCATATCTAAATTTGATTTACATTTATATTCAAGTTTGTTCTTTTATAATCTGCAAATTATAAATATTAGTCAAATGATTTGGTGCCTCACAGTTAAGAATTCCTTTATTGCCTTTCTCAACAATATTGTCTCTTTGATAATCAAATATAACATGGAAATGAACTGTAAATGATGGACTGTAGACCGCAATTGAAATCAATGAAACAGTTTGAATAATATTAAAGTCAATAAACGTACTGTTTTCCTTATTATGTATCGGCTTTCGCCGCTCAGAGATCTAAAGCAAATGAGGACCCCTCCGCCTTTGTCATACAATGATCTATCTCTACGGACGCTGAGTAATCAGGCATTACAAATTCATGATTATCTATATCATTGCACAGCTCTGTTTCAACTAATATTATAAAATCAAACATGTTTCTCATTATTTAAGTTAGGTTTGCGAGGTTTAAGTAAACAAAAAACCCATGACAAAACTACCACCAATCGCAGGCACTGACGCGTTTAGACCTTCAAAGATCATCTTTAGAGTACAACGAAAAATTAACTAGCGAGGATCAAACCACAAAGCATATATATGGAAAGCCAAATTATGCAAACTTAATTTAAATAATTGCTACCACCACACACGTAATCAATGATTGTTTAGTTGTATTACCTAGATATGTGGCGAAAGCTGAAAAAATTTTAATATTCGTGACTAAATAGAAATTGTGCAGCTGACATTTACAGTCAAGTAAAACGTACGAGAAACTACTTCAGGTGGGAGCCTTATATCTAATTTTTCTTTCCATATATATATGCATTGCAGTTTGATCCTCTCTAGTCAGTTTCCCGTCATATTCTGATAGTGATCATGGAAGGTCGAAACGCATCAGTGGGTACGACTGCTCGTTTTGATTTAGAACCCCATCCTGGATAGCATCCTCGCTCAGATTGGAAGTTTTCAATTGGTCGTTTTTGTGGAAACCAACTGCTATTTCACCTGTGATAACTTTTAATATTTCATCAACAATTCCTTTGTTTACATATAGATTACTTGCATCCCTTATTAACTTTACCAATTCTCTTCAGTATTGGACAACTATTTTATTTGCTCAATCTTCTCTATTAGAGCTATTTCCAAATTATTGCTTTGTTCCCGAAGGCCCTTCATACTGCTTTAAGTTACGCTTCATTCAACATTATACGATGATATAGTTTAGTAATATTTTCTATTGTTATTTGAAACTCCGCAATACTTTTCTCATTGTCTGAACTATTTTGTGTTGAAGCCATTTTTAAAACTACACGCGTTGACCTTGATATATGCGAGACTTCTGGATTTCAGAGCCGCATATATAGTTTTGCTCTCCTTATGTATACATTTTTGTTTGATCATCGTTAGCCAGGATTCCGTCGTTCCATGACTTTCACCCTCGAGTTAAGACACTTGCCAGTACATGTGAATGACAGAAGTTTTACTATCCATTTCAATTAGTTTAACACAAAAGAACCAGAGTTTATATCAAGCTCATAATCTTGATTTCCACAATTGTTTTCACGAATTGCGTAATAAAGTATTTCTCCATTGTATAACTTACAAATGGAATAATCAGCAAAAAATTACTGCTCGTGCCTATATAGAAATTGTGCGGCCGACATTTCCAATCATGCATAATGTATGCAATACTACTAGTTTTGTGCGCCGTATACATAAATTTGTTTCCATATGTATAAATTACTGGTATTTCCTTGTTTGAAATTTGATAACTGTATTCAAATGATGATAATTCTAGATCAAATCTCGTCAGTACGTGTGTCTTACAATTATTTGGCAATTTTGTGCGTCTGGTTAGATAGAATTTGATTGGAATTTGTTTAAGCTCCAAAGAATGACTTAATTAATTGTTTGTACTTTTCGTACAATTAATTATTGTATAATTGTAAGACTGACATAGGTGGCGAATGCTGCTAAATGCTAATTTTTGTGACTGCATAGTAATCGTGCAGCCGAAAGTTAATAGTCAAGTACACTGTATACTAGACTACCAGAGGGGAAAGCCACTTGTTTAATTTTACTTTCCTTTTACATGAATTGTGGTTGATATTCAATAATCAGTTTTTCGTCGTTCTCTGATGACAATCATGAAGGGTTAGAACATGTTAATGAGGTTGGCTATAATCTGCTGTGTTACCGGTTAGATGCAATGTTGCGAACCTGATATAAAAAGCTGGCCCATTATGTAAATACGTTTGTCAGTATGAACTAAGTATTGTATGGTGTAGACAAAGCAAATCATCTAGTAGACCGGGTTCGCCCTATTGGTAACTCATTACGTTCTATCCGGAATTTGCCGCGGATTGGGCTCGAACCTGGGCACGTCCGCTTCGGAATCCTTTCTTCTAACCACTGAACCATTCAGCCGATTAGTGTTTAAGGGAATAGGTTCCGAAGCAGACGTGCCCAGGTTCGAGCCCAGTCCAGGTCAAATTCTGGACAGTACGTGATAAGTTCCCAGTAAGGACGAAACCGGTCTACTGGATGAATTGCCTTTTCTACACCATACAATATTTAGTTTATACTGAAAAAATATGCGTATCATGAGTCACGTGTTTATACATAAATCCCAACATTAATTTGAGTAATTTTCATCGCTGCCAGCGTCACTGATGTTTGATATAATTACAATGCGTTTAGTGTTTATTGCTGGCACGCCAACTTCATTTTAGAAATATAATATAATATTTATGCGATCAATGTCTGTCTAATTTTTTCTGGCAAAGGCAGCAAATTGTTAATATTCGTAAATTCATAGAAATTATGAAACCGATATTTACAATCTTTTCGTCTTGTTTTTGATTTTCATTGCGTCGCCTTGGCAACAGCACAGGTTCTGTAGATTCTTTGATGATTACTCCTCACGTTTTGCAATGTTTGTCCTTTTTAATTTTGATAATAAAGACGTTTCCCAGTTGCTTCTACGTCAATCTGTTTGCCGCTTTAATAGATTGTTTGATGATATGTAGTTGGGTTTGCATATATATAATTAATTCTTTGTTGGCTAAATATGACACATTTCCAGTCGTGTAAAATATTACGTTAGTCAAACACTTGAATGTTTAGGCCGGGAGCTTTTGTATTTGTCTACATATAATTTTTGTATATTTAACTGAATTTTGATAAATTAATATACATATACACTAAAATTATGATGATGATAATAATAATAATTTAAGAATACAACTTGAAGTTTAATTAAATTAATCAGCAAATATCTAAGGTTTAACAAGTAATAATATCGAAAGAGGAATCGATAAAAATTTACAAGCTATATGGCCATTACATTTAAAAAAATATCAGTGACGTAAGTTTACATATATTTGAGTTAAAACGGTCAAGTGTTATAATTGTATATGCGTATGACAAAATGTTTTATATACATGGCATATTGTTGCGAAGAACAGTGTTTCACAAATTTAAATTCAACTATTTCACACAAAATATTTTCTTTAATTTTACACATACTTATATTTAAATATCGATGATACATATAAATGGATTGAACATAAATAATTCCGTTGGTAGATAACTCACACTAAATCATAAATGGCATTAAACTAAATAATTTAGAATTTATATTCCAACCATAATTGCAATGTAGAAAAAAGGGTTTCTTTTTTGCTGAATAATATCTTCGAGATCCGATTAGTCTTTTTTTATTTTTTTTCTTCTATTCCTTTTTTTATGTATAGGCAAAACTCACATTTTTAGAGTAGGAAGCTTTTTTGTTGTTCTTTGTTTTATGAGGTCTGTGCACTTCTATGTTTTACTTATGAAAACGACTATGAAATTGTAGTCACCTTACACTTTATTGCATCGTATTAATGAGCTCAGCCCTTCGCAGTTTATCTGTCTGTGGTTATGTTTTGATAAATTTGGCTACTCTAATACTTTATTTACTTCAAACTGGCCGCCAACTAAAGTATGTAGCATATTTTTAGGATTTTATAGAAAACATTTATTCATGCCAATTTTAATGCTCTCGTTTCCTTATTGCAATATGACCAATCATTCATAGCTAGCCATGAAAACATAAATTATGCGCTGTTTTGGCAAACTATTGTAAATTAGGTAATGAGTGCGTTCAGTTTATAATTCTCAAAGAACCTCTTAACAATTCTTTCGCTAATATTACGTTAACTGTTTAAATGTTTTGATTTCAGCTAAAATTTCTTAACCCTATCTGTTAAATATTATTTTACCTGCAAAGGTCTACGCGCGAAAAAACAATGTCTATCTGTCCATGATAGAAGTTAAATCATACTCTATTAAGCTTTATTCTATTTTGCAAAATATTCATCGCTAGCGATTTGCTAAAGTTTTATGAGCATTTTAATTTCATATTTTAGCACGAGCATTGAACAAATTTTAATCGACACAAAAACCGAGCATTTTTTCGCTCAGAACAACACCTTTCCATGTGTTGTATTGCACTACAGTTCCATGGTTCACATGACAAGCGATTATTTTCTTCACATTTATAATCAGTTTTTCAATAATTCATAATAGTTAAGTGTACTTTTGCAAATTGTGCGGGTTGCTTATTTTATTTCTGCGTTTGACACAGGATTCATATTTTATTTTAGTTGCTTGACGTCAAATTATCGCCCTCTCATTTCAGACCGAAATTGATGCACATTTTCAGTCATAATAAAATTTGCCTGATGCGGTGTGACCAAATATTATTTATTTTTTGTGTATCCTCTATTAACGAAACGCCAACTAGTCATTTATCACATGCACGAACTAAAGGGAATTAATATGTGCTAATATGTCCAAATTAATGCGTACCTAGTTACAAATTAGTTAAAACAAAACCATTAGGATATGCCAAAATCAGTATATACAAAAGAGTAAAATCATGCTCACTTTGGTATATAATTCTGCTCCCATTTGAAATTTCTAAAACAAACCAGCGCAAATATTTATTCTCCGAAAATAGAGAATATATGTAGTTTTTGAACAGTTATAATCATATACCTACACTCATCATTAGAAGAACCGATATCAAATGGTTAACTTTTCTGCCTTTAAAATTAAAAAGAATTGTAAAGTAATGCAGAACACGGAAATTAGTACATTGGGCATTATGTAATCAGTTAACTAATTTTCTCGAGTAAGTATTAAGCATTTTCCCCTGCAAAATGTATATAAAACTCCAGAATTTAGTAATAAATTGAATGTTTTCTCATTGGTTATTTGAGCGTTAACAGAAAGTTTAATTAAACGGTTAACTGCAACAGATTGTTTAAAATTCACCTCTTATTATGGTCAAAGCCACGTCAAATCTGTTTCTTTTCATCTGTATATACAAAATAACAGTAACATGAAAAAGCCATATTACAGGGCCACCAGCAACTTATGCATCTTACTTTGAAATAAACAGAACGTAAATATGTCCATGTTTTGAGACATTAAACCTTAATTGGTCCTATAAAACTTCACTATTTTTAGATGTTGAGAACTCAATAAACTATGCCATTGTTCATCATGTTTTTAAAAAGCGTAATGAATTCGAATATATTTATTTCTGGTTGAAGCATTATTAAATTCCGCAATACGCTTTACTGCGGAAGAATATTGCATAATAAGATAAAATCCTCTATTGAAACGTGCTATTTGTTTTTTTTGCGTTAGTAGTAAAACATACTTTAATCCAAAAATGTGATTGATGATAATAGATAGTTATGTAAAGTTTGCATAATTGAACTAACATATAATTTGTCTTTTTGAAACCATTCGCTCACGTTATTTGCATATTTAGAATATATTTAAATTCTAAGGTATTCTAGAACTTAAAAAAGATATCAATAAGAGTGTGGTTGTCTAAGAAAAGATAAACTTAATTTACGTTGATGTAAAGCATCATTTGGCTCAACTTGGTGTAAGGTATAATGTATTGTTTATATGTCACATTAGAAAAAAGAGGTCTGGAAGAAAAAAAATTATTTTTGTTAGGTTAAACTTAAACAACTTTACTCAACACATTAGGTGTTAAAATAAACGTCATCAATAACAAAAAATTGAAATTTTGCATTTTAAATATTCTTATTATAAACATGTTTAAAAAATATATCCAATTTTCCTCAAGGCAATAATTTTTTTCCATTTATTTTGAAAAGGGTTCATTAAATTGGGAATTATTCTTACGCAAAATTAACTATGTCTGCCGTGCCGATCAAAGTAATATTTTGTTTTATTTAGTTCAATTTTAATTACGCATTCGTAAAGATTTTCCTAGAGCCAAAGTCTTGGAAATATTGAGTTCTTTCCGTCTATTAAATCATTTTCGTTTATTAGTGAATCTAGCGTAGGGACACAGATCATACTGGCTTGTTCAATGTCCGAGAAGTTAACATATAAATCGTACTTGCCAGGCTCTTGAGTTCATCAAAGTTGAATATATGGAATAAAAAAACTTTTTGTCCAATAATTTCTTGGACGGATACTATGATAATGACAATTTGAAGTACGTGATCACACCATACTGAAATATGAGCAACTAGGTGCAATTGCGTAATAAAAATCTGTAGAATGAATATGAAAACTAGGACGGGAGTACTTTACTGATGTCATCTGCCTTACTGGAATAGGCACTGTTTTGGACCAACCGGAGAAGAGAAATAGGTTTCTTGATATGCAGGAAAATAGTTTTCGTCGGCAATTAACTGAAAGGTGTTTCATTTAACTTTACGTGTTTATTAAAGATAAATATTTTATGTTGCTCGCTATCGATTAATATCAAACAAATTTGCATTTCTGTTTCCATTCTTCTTCAACTTAGTCTCCATTCAATCGTTTAAAATGAGCCAAATCTTTACTACATACACGTTTAATGTTTTATCTGATGCTGTTTTTATCTCTTGTTCTTGTTTTGAGACAGAATCGGCTGCAACCGAAATCTGAAAATGTTTTTTGTCCAATATCTCAAATAATTACCATAACAAAATTTGCCAGTCTTCATATTGACATTTCCAGTGTTTTTACATTGATAAATGCTAATCTATCTAATTTGCTAATTTAAATAGTTTATTATTTAGTACATTTGACTGTGTTTTGATTTTATCCACTATGATTTATTTAAAAGTGATTGTTTTTTATTTTGTTACTTAATAAATGGAAAACGTAGTTAACGCTAATTCTTAAAGTTCATAATGCTATTCCCATGTGCAAAGATAAAAAGATATTTTGCAAGATACTAATACCAAATTATAAATAATGTTATGAAATCGTGCAACAAATTACTGAAGTTTAGCACGTATTTAATTTTATAATTAAATGCAATTAAACAAACAAGCTCGCACTTTCTGAAACAGCAAATTGCAGCCTAATTTGGTCACGAAGAAAAGACATGCTCGGGTATTTTGTCTAAATTGGAAGTGATTCACGTAAAGGTATTGACATTTCCTAGTTTTGCACTCTCTCGATATTTCAATTTTCTATTGCTTTAGACGTTTAAAATAATACCTTTTTATCTATTATGATTTGAGAAGAAAACGTGGAAGAAATAATACTTTTGTAACTAAATTTATTTTATTTTTATACACGAATAGCACACTGAAATATATTCGCGAAACTTTCAAGAATCTAAAAGATATTTTTAATAAAGAATTAATATCGAAAATTAACAACACGTGGTATATTTGCATTAATTGTTATTTCAGCCCAACATATGATGTATTAAGTTGTGTCATTTCCTAACAACGTCATTAATAAAATCAGAAGAGCATACTGGAATCAGCTTGAACAAATGAGAAGAGCCTCATGTACACATTCGTTTAGGATTTCAAGAATTCCAATGTATAATGTGTCCTTAAGCGGTTGTTATTCTCAGTGTTTTGAATTATAACTTCTATACGAACCATGTTGTTGGTATCTTTTGCATATAATATATGTTGTTTTGGGTTTCAAAACGCAATTTTGAGGACTCTATATATGGTTGATTCTAATATTTCATGAATACATAGATTTAAAAGAAATAGCAAGATTAAACTGTTTCGTATTTCTACAATACTTAGCGATGGGGTTTTGATGTAATTACAGCTACAAATGATAGTTCGCCAGTAAGAAGGCAATACCTTTGTAAGTAAGATTATAAAGTTTGTTCATGCTGCCTTTCACTTATGCTTCTGGTACGTTTTACGCTAATTTTTTTCATTAAATAAAAGGTGATCTTTATCAGCAATATGATACTTGGAATGCAATATCTAGTACGTAAATACATACAAAAATAATATTTTACTGTGGGGTGTGCTTGTTTTGACTAGCGCCGCATCTACTCGATATTCCCTCCTAAAGGTCTACATTTAGGACTGCATTTAGATTTGATTGGCCTCATATCACTTACGTATTTTTTACACGTTATTAACAACAACGAAATCGTTTCTAATTATTCGTAGAACTCGCTCTACTTTGTTGTCTAATGTTTGAAGGAAATTATTTTTAAGCCTCTGTGTCTGGAAGCACTTTGATTATTGGCATTTTGACTAAACACTTTTCTATTATTAGGGACTAAGTTAGACATCCGTTTGGTAGAAATTGATAATATATTAGCATTGGATTACCCAATATATTCTTTTAAACGCATATCTCGAATGATGTGCTTAAGCAAAATGTTAACGAAACCACATTTATATGATTTTAAACAAAATTGTCCGAGGCATAATTACGATTATATGGTCGTATTGCAGAAAAAATATTTATGGTTCACATTAAAAGTGTATCATAGGAAAGGAGTTTTGGAATTAAATTCACATGTTTCAGTTAAACAATTTTCTGTCCTGCTAGTATGGCCTGTAAGGCATTTCAGACATTTAAGCCATTTCAACTAACAAGTTATGAACACGCGTATCTGGTAAACTTATTCTTTTTTAATGTGATATTTTGAAAACTTCGAAATTTATAAAAACAGCGTGGGCTCATAGATAAAGTCCATAAAGTTTACACGAAAAATTGAAGGATACCCTCATGCATTCAAACGAACATATTGCATAATTTTATTAACTTTTGACAGTAATTACACTATTAACGATAAATTAGTGGGCTGTAGTCTTCATTCTGTGTCATTTTAATGCATATTACACTTTCAGCGGCCAACTAGTTAGAAAATTTTCTCGTTTAGTTGTAAGATCTAAACTCATACCGGCATAAACTGACATTTATTGTAAATTCAAAAATGAATTGTAGAATAATTTTGCATATACGCCGATTCGATACAAGATAATAAAATGGTATACTCTTTATTGGAGAATGAAACTAAGATTGTTGGTTAACCCATCTAGTAATTGAGAATATCGGCTTTGATATAAACATGTTAATATTGAATATAAAAATTTTAATCAGAATATTTAATCGATTCAACATTATTACGTGCGAATAATGTAACACTGCAGATGGATAAAACAACGTTTATCATGACTAATAAATATAAAATTTTGATGTTGTCAAATTTTATTCGTTGATTGCAGAAACAAATAATCGACAACGTACTGGGCGTATTTGTAGAAGCAATTAATGAACTTCTCAAAACAGCATTTTCTACATGCATATTGAAAGAATCATCACATTGTAAAATAACCCAATAAGAATTCAGCTTTCATTAGACAAGGGCAATTTCGTTCGTAAAGAACATCATTACCAATTTAAAAAAATCATTATGGATATGTGATAATTAGTCGTTTTGCATAATAAATCTTTGAAATTTTCTCCGAATTCTCTCTGATTATGAACAGTTGTTTTGCTGCAGTTGTGGTTCAGATACCTGAGCTCCAATTTGAGACAAACCAAAAGGAATATTTGCTAATAAATATCGGAAAATAAACTTACAGTTTAAGCATGGCTGTTTGTCAGCACTTTGGCCAAAAAATCCAGCAAAGTAAAGTGTCCTATCTGCTTTAAATGATTAAGATAATTTCGCTGCAGTTATTGGACCCGAGTAGCTGGCAAGCGAAACATAAGTGGTTAGACTTATGTTAAGCCAAATAATGGAATGCCATTATGCGGAACTTTTAAACATACATGTGTTAAAAAATTAATAATTTTGGAACAAACGATACAGCCTCAAAGCATAGTTTTAATTCAGATTAAGGTTTTCTTATGAAGGCGGTGGTAACCGAAAACAGTGATGCGAGTAAGCAAAAAAATATTAATCTAAATTTAAGCCATGTGAAAATTTCACCGAAATCCGCTTACAGTGTTTTTCAAATTGAGGATACAAGCCACCAACAGTGACTTATATTTAATGGGTTTGGTGGTGAAACTAATACCCCGAACTGTACAAACTCAATCGATCAGGAGACCAGAAGAACAAAGGTACTGCCAGCAGTACGTGTTATGGCTATGCGTCAGAAGACTCTAGATATAACACGAGCGGTATTTGATGAAAACGGGCGAAGCAGATGCGAAAATATGCATCATAAGCGTAAATACTTGTCATCGATTAAACTAAGATGTACTCAATGCGATCTCGTAGGCCTCTACAGAGAAGGAGGAGAAGATTGAAAATGCTCACTTTGATAAAGCACAGATTCATTATTTATATATTGGAAATCATTAAAACATTATGCTTCATTACATAATTTATAAAGTTTTAAAAAATAGATGAAATTTCGCCTTAAAATAAACTATTCCCCAACATATAAAATGTCTAACTGTCTATGTCATAGAATAAGGATGTATTCTTAGTTCTTAGGCTATACATTGGTGAACTTAAACCATTTAATTGAGATCGTCGATAAATATGATCTAAATGAAGACGATAGATTGGCGAGATTAGATGTGGTGTCATTGTAAAAAAATATACCAGTACAAAAAGCAATGGAATATTTTTAGCTCATTCTGGTTGATCATCCAGTAATATTATAAGGAAGCAAGTTAAGATGAGAAATTTCATGGAGATGATGAACATATGTATGTCCTCCACTTATTTTAAATTTAGGAATGAATTTAATAGGCAGATTAGAGGTGTTCCAACGGGACAACCACAGACAGTTCCAATATTTAATATCTTCAGGCATTACATGGAGAACAACCTCTTATATATAACATCCCTAAATGCAATATTGTATGTACGATATTTGGATGATTTATTATTTATTTGGAATCACTGGTGGGATCAAATGATAAATTTCTTAAACATAGCAAATAAGGTCAGTGAACTGAAATTTAGAATTTAAAATCAATCATGTGGCGAATTACGATATCTGGATGTCAAATTAATTAGAAATGGTACAAAATCATAACGGGATGTTTATAGGAAGTATTCTTACTCCGGAATCCATCTTAATTTAGATTCAAATCATCCATATAGAATGAAAATCGGTATCTTAAAATCGATGACAATTAGAAGTTTAAGATTAACATATACAAAACATAGAAGAGTTGACTGCGAGAAATATTCAGTTCTAAATAATACACTATAAAGTTAATTGAAGTAATTGTGATGAGCGTCACAGTTAAATTTAATCATGATTGGAAGTCCGTGAAGTGAAATAAAACAAAAGAGGATTGGACGATCATAGCAATACCTGACTCCAAATTAATTAGGAAAATAAAAATGGTAGTATTTAAATACAATATACGTAACATTTTAAAATTGACATTTAATCTAGGCTCTAAACATCCTAACTAAAAGGACAAAAATAGAAACGTTAGACTTTCAGAAGTATATCTAATTTCATGTAACGACAGTGACCTCATGGATTTGAGTGAAACCATGCGCCCAGTTAAGATAAGAAGAGCGGAATATAAAACCGCATGCAAATATGGCCATGGTAATAGATCTAATCTTGCATGCCAAATAATAAAGATAGGGCCCAAAATTAATTGAGATGGTTGCAGACGCATATTCTTTTATGGTCGTAGTAGTTCGACAAGATTGATTAGAGAATTCATCGAAATCAAATCGAGAAATGACATAAAGAATTGAACGGCCATAGAAAAATCAATAGGTCCGATTTGGAATATAGCATTAAATAATAGTAGGAAGCGAAGATTGCATGAATTAGAATCAAAAAGTCGTCCAAGTAAAAGAATAATAACCCTGAATTGCCATTAACTTACAGAGTGAGGAAGTGAATAATTTAATATCTCCTAATTTATTTTTGGATTATTTTATGATTTTATCATTGATTACTTCTTATTTTATTGTATATATAAAATTAGGTTTTTCTGGTATTGTAACGCATTTAAACAAATATTTACGTTTGTTTGAGTAGAAAATAGCAATTTTTCCTTTCAGTATTACTATTACCTTTCTTAAGCAGGCAATTTTCAAATTCCTTTTAGGATCCCTTTTTATTTTAATTTTAACTCTCTATTCTATTAGCACACTTTATCCTTGTCTAATTTAACTTTACAAAACCTTAATTATTTACCGTGATAATTTTGGGACCGTCTATTTATTGTATTTTTCCCCCTCCTTACCGGGATACCACTCGTAATTAATTCATTTAAAAAAGTAAGCGTAAAAATAATTCCAACGTGTGCAAATTGTAATTGACATTTATCATTTGAGTTTCACTAGAATGAGTGATACGCGTGCCGCTAATTATATGCAACAGATAATTTCTCAACCTTAAACAAATAGCTATAATTTCATTTCGATGTGTGAGCACATGCAGCACTTACAAAAACAAATTTGGCATATATTTACCTTGTGAAAGGACAGTTATGCTTATGAGATATGACGATAAGTATAAATGAGACAAGGTATAAACTAAATTTTCCACTTGACATATAAATTGCCAAATTATCTTTTAGATGTGCTTGCCGTTGAAAAAAGATTCCGAAACCGGAACTCGAAATATTCGGAATCAAATTGAGGAGAGTGGATGCAAACGCTTTGTTGCGCCCAACAAGGACATGGTAATTAATATATTCCATGTCGTGCAACATGATGCTTTCGAATATGCATATTCTTTAGGTCAAGTTTGCGAGCTTGAAATAAAAACCAATCCCGTTGCATTTAGCCAGTCGTCGAAAAACTTGGCGAAATCTTCCGTAAGTCACACCATGTTGTTCAATCACCGGTTAAATACAACGGGACTGGTCTTTACTTCAAGCTCACAAACTTGATTTAAAGAATTGTTGCCACCATCCACGCAATCAATTATTGTTAAAATATTCATGTTGCAAGATGAAGTTATCTTAATCTAGAAAAACATAAAAAGAGTATTTTAATATAAAACCAATGTCCTAAAACAAATAAATCTGGTGCATGTATTAAATCATGATATTTTCGAGAATATAGATAAAATTTAAAACAAAAAAATTATAATTACATACTGGCATAATTATTTGAAAAGAATCAGACGAATTCAACAAATAAGTAGGTTTTTATTTATAATCTGTTTTTATTAGATAAAGATGTTATATGTATTTTATTTATTTTGCGTCGCCTACAACTACACAAAAAGCATTTGACAAATCGTACCGAAATCAAAGTGCTAAGGTATAATTAACACCTGGTTGGTCACAAGAAAGTGTTTTGAATCATGGGGATTTTCTTAACATCCACATGCTTATGTGCTACGATACGACAGACTATTACTTCCGTGGATTCCTTGATGAAAGTGCGTGCTACATAATTGAAAACGCTAAATGACAGGGATAGCATCGCAGTGCTTTAAACTGGACTATTAAACATTATTTGGATTTCGATCTGTGGAACTTTGTCTTGCGTGTACTTAAAGAATTTTGGAAGAAAAAATCAATTATTAATTCAAATTTTTTAGGACACAGAGTATAGGGTTATTAAAGTCCACTCATTGACGGTATAATGTAAAATTGTCATATTAAACTAATAGAATTACTTTTTCATTAACTATGTCTAACGAGAAAAAAATTCTAAACCTAAAATTTTTCAGTCATTATAAAGAATATTAGTGAATTTAATGCGGTTGGTACTAAACGTTACATAAAATTGTAAAATAAATTGTCTTCTGTGATTTAAATTGTGTTTACTTCCGCACACCAATGAAAATTGCAACACTTGTGTGCATATATTGAAGCAAATTTGAAAAATCAATTCTGTTGCGATTTTCATGTATAATGATTTTCAAATGGTCTACAATTTTTCAATACCATTACACTCATGGCAATTTCCTGTCTTTTTTGTCACGATGTTGATAATAGGGATTTGCAACAGCGAATGAAACGCAAAAGCAAAAATATCATATTGATCAGCAATGATCTATAATAAAGTTAATCCATATTAATTCACGCATAGCTTTTAGGCACGTTTTTGCGTGTCTATATATTTGAGTGTGCACGATTCAAGACATTCATGATAAATTATATAAATGCTAATACTGATATCGAAGATTGATAATTGTGTTATATTTAAGACATGCAAACCTGCATAGCAAATATCTGATTCGTCAGATTATATAAAATATTTATTTAATGACACCTCCTAACCTATTTGTAGTAATCTATTGATGATCTTAAATCATATTTATATTGATATTGCTCCATAACTGCTATCTCATACATATATAATTTTGACTGAAAATATTGGTTGAAATTTTCTATTGATTAATCGGTCCAACTTAGATTGATTTCTGTTCGTTATGTGGATGGTTTCTTTACTCTCTCTCCTTGCTTGTGAAGCACGAAATGATCTCCTGACAAATAACCGTCCCTTATTTACGTCATCTGTGTTGTGACTTATATGGGTAAGTTCCTGTTGTTTTGTTCGTAGGAGATATTTCGATAATTATTACCTGTATCCTTTGACCTTCCACGGTACATAACATGTCCTAGAAACAAATTAATAATGCAAGTTTATAGGACTGTCGACCGACAATTGATATCGGTAATAGTATCTAAGATGTAACCTACGAACGAAACAACCTGAGCTCATACTATAATAATCACAGCACTGTTCAAGTAATTTTACAATATTTCTACATGTAATGCTATTATTCATTTAAGCTATAAATAATTGTCTCTTTAGTGCGATGCTATATGCTGGAAATATCTCTACGTTTAGTGTCAGTTTCCTGTTTCTAGGATATTTTAACAAGGGGTCGGTTTGTGCGCTTGCTTAATTATTCGCTAGCAGTCTAGCTTGTCTCGTTCAATGTTTGGCAAGTGCTTCGGATATTTGCTAATGAGAGAAACATATAAGGCAGTTTCGATTCCATTTTTCTTACTAACCCTTACTTACCATTTCAAACGGAATACATTATTTTTTTAAATATCTAATCTGGTTTCATACACGTCATATTTAGTGACTCGCTTATGCGGTAAAACATTTTTCGCCTGGATTTTGTAAGCACGTTTGTTCCCTAATAAATGGAAGCCAGAAGTTAGCAAAACATGAAAAAATGGAGCTTTTACAGTGCAGCAAAAGATCAGTTCTACCATCTGCTCTCATCCAAATCATAATTACATCTTTTAAAGAAGTCGCATTTTGACGCGCCATATCAATCAAATCAAATATATTGTTTTCGAATGACAATCAATTAGTCTACTACTTTCCTATTACTTTCATTCAACTCTGCACAAAATTATCATTTCTCATTGTTTCAGGGCATTTACAGTACACGTATGTGGTCGAAACTCGTTTCAGCATTTCTTTACTGACTTTGCTTTGGAAGCAAGACTTTCCTGATATTATAGCATAGATTAAACTTGCATTTAAAAATTATGAGCTATTCTCCTCTTTTTGCCATTTGCAATAATTTCTTCAATACTTCATATCATCAATGCTTTAACTGCTTCACCTATTATTCTTTGTTATCGCATCATATTTACGTGCCCTCATTTATATTTTGGATTCATTTCATATATTTTTACAACGAGGATATATTTTTCAATATGAATATATTATAATGTTTATGATTACCATTAGGATGATATTTATTATACAAATAGAAATAATATTAATAATAACTATTGTTATTATTAATGTTATTATTATTACTATGTATATTACTATTATTGATATTCCTCTTATTCATCAATTAATTAACCAATTACTTAATAAAATTAAAGAATGATAAAAATGTAGAAGTAAAACATTTTTAAAGCGTTAGTCGAATTTCTAGTCTTCTCACTTTGAGACATGGGAAGCAAAACAATTAATTGTTACTGAAATTGAACAAAAATTGAATTATAATTAATGGGATTAGAGTATGAGTTTTTTCCACTCAGCTACAACGATTAAATTTAAACCACAAATCGTCATTCGCAATTTAAAAAAAACGTTTGCTTATATCGGTGTAAAGTTAACAAAAATTGTGACGTCTAGTTGCAAAGCGATTAAAAAACAATTCAATCGAACCTTTACAATAGAACTAAAGAATCGCATAATTGTGCTATTGGTTTCTTAATTACCCTCTAACAAAGAAGAATTTCCTTATGTGGTAACTTAAACTTTATTTTACTACTAGGCAAATGTGGTGACATTCTGGGTAAGATGAAAGTTTTAGAAATAAATACCGCTCGCGCAGTTTTCAACTTTAAAAACATATTTTGATTTGCTCCCATACACGTACATAAAGCAAATAATTCCACAGTTTGTCCAGGACAACTGATGGACGTTCAATTACAGATAACGAGTGTAGTTGACCACTTTCTCAAATAATAAATAATTAAATTTATAGGCAGGCCAATGAAAACAGTGAATTAGAGTAAAACGGTATTCTTAGATAATGGTTTCTCTGACGAACAGAGGAAATGTTGTTGATAGAAGGATTTTAAAATGATTTCGCAAACAAAAATGATCACAAACATGGTTATTTATTTCCAACACAGAGGGGCAGTTAAATGGATCTTTCGATTTGAAGTAAATGTTTGCAACTTTTGCATTTGCCCATACCGAATTTACCTCATGAAGAAACATCTGTCATTATCTGAAAAATATTTTTTTCCACATCGTGGCAGGTAAGTACGAAATATGCAAAATAACCATTATGATAGTTGTTAAAGGATTAACGTCAACAAATTTTACATAATTATGTTTCTAACTTCTCTTAATCTTCAAATAAAATACCAATTTCAGTAAATTCTCTTGCGTTGAAACTAGCTATATATCAATAGAGAGCATCTGCAAAAGTATAATAAATATTTAGTATTCGCTTCATATTGGAAAACCAGAGTTTTGTAAATAAAATTCGCAAAAACAAAACATTAGACAAAATAATCATGTAAGTAAAGATAATCCGTCCCAGGCGTAATCCATTAGTTAGATAAACGAAAAAGCATCAACTGTGTATTTAAAGGTATCTTCAATATTTTTCAATTTTCTCTTGCCTAATCCAAGTGCAAATAGACTTGCATAACGCTAAGCTACTGAAAAGTTATTTTTAAAATTTTCTGTTTTTCGAATTTAATGTCCTTGTACACCATGTGATCACAAGTTAACAAATTTTTGAAAAAAAGATTATTCCTACATTTTGTGTCTGGTAGTATTTTTGCACACAATACACAAACAAGGATATGGCCTTAGCTAAGTTATTGATTTAAAAAAAGTTAAATTTATATTTTTCGTGTGCAAATTTCATTGAAGGTTTTTTATACAAAAATACTAATTCAAATAGCATTTTATAGTGCCATGTTAAAACATTCAAACGAAAAAAAATTTCAAACGCATTTTAATAGTTCTTCTGAAAAATATGTTTTATAAATAAAGGAATCTAAACTAATTTCTATATCCCTAACATTACGTTGGTGACATTTCCAACCTGGTAGTAAAATTTCTTATCATTGCGCGGTTTTCAAATTAAAATATATCTCAGCGGAATTTTGGCAAGTGTATTCATAAATCGCGACGAAAAGAATTTCCTATATTAAAAAGTTGATTTTTTATCAATTTTTTCCACAAATTTAGACTTACAAAATATATAACTACTGTGGATTCAGGAGAAATCAGGCAATGGCACAGTAGTTCCAAACATATTCGTTTGAAAAAAGTGCCTTGCAGTATGCTGATTTACATTTTGCAAAACAAACAAGAAAGTAAACAATAGTTTTTATGCATGTACCGTATTTCTTTATTTATTTTTCATTTTCCCCGTTTTAGAAATCCTCTTAGAATGTGAGACATAATAAAATTCATGTCACCTATTCTACGTGGAAAAATTTAAAAAAATATTTATCCTTTACTGGAGCTGCTTCTTTCTCATATTCTTCTCATGTATCTACAAATAAGCATAAATGAATATATACGGAATGGCAAAAAAATGCAATTTTTAACGTAAAGAGAGAGAGAGAGTGTGAAATAAGAGAACTAATAATAAATTGCGCCTATCAACTCCAGTTTAAACTCCTTACCCGCACATACTTTTTCTGTCTCCGTAAATCCAACTCCCGATTTTTATCCTTGGCGCTTCGTATGTGGCTAACTCACTTATGTTATTGCATGAGTAATTAGTTAAGTGCTACGTCTAGTGAACAGGCGTGCGAGATTGGAATGATATGTTGCGCATCTCTAGATCTGTTTTAACAATATGATTTGAAGCAGACGCTTAAGTTTTATTGTTCTTTCATTCGAGCAATTAACAGTCTGATTGGTCGGTATACGTATGTTGATAAACAATTTTTACATATATATATATATATATATATATATATATATATATATATATATATATATATATATATATATATATATATATATATATTGGTAACCAATCTTTGACGTCGACATTAACGACTGCTTCTCTTTCGGCCAGGTTTGTTACCTTAAATACCACTCATAGTTTAGTATCACTAAATATGCTTGTTAATTCCGCTTAAACGTCCTAGTGTGCTATGAAGAAGAATATGATAAAGTAACAGTTCTCGCATAGGATGAATTTCTTTCTATTTTTGCACATGGAAAGGGTGTATACAATTTATTAAGGCTTGCATTCCAAAAGAACCTTTCCAAAAACTGGATGAGTTAGTGATTTTAAAATGCAGCGCGCAAAAAAAATTAATTTGGAAAGAACATTTTTTATTGGAGTATTAAACAATTTCGAAATCAAGGAGATTTAATTTGCAATTTGTGCAAGTCAACTCTGCTGGTCCATGAAAGAAACCTAGCAAAGTTGACGAATCAGAGAATTGAACAGTTGAAAGAAGATGAAGGTGAGTTGCGTGGAAGAATCGGATGTGTGACTTGTGTAATGTATGAGTTACGTCTTCTTCCAAGAATGTGATTTTTGATAATTTTACAAGCTGTTTTGAAGAAAGTCAAAACAAGATTACTGAAGAATAAGAAAATGATAAGAAACCTGGCGATTTGTACGATTTAATACCGACTGTTATAGTATAGATGAGTTTATACCTATCAAAAATAAAAATCGACCGACTGACAATGGAGGCGGTTTTGATGAAATTCATCCTCCAGATAGCAGTGGTATTGATTTTGAGCCAGAAATTTAATTTAGATTTAAACAAACCTGATTAAAAACCGTTTTATGTCTACTCTAGTTGATTAGACTTCACATATGAAATTGTTTAAATGCGCAGAACATCATGCACTGACATGCACTATTTAGATGCGTTAAAGATATCTGTAGAAAAGCAGACATTAAAAAATTACGAACTAATAAAGAAAAGAGCCTTGTCATGTCGGATAAATCCGAACATATACAGATGATGGAGAACGTGTTGAATGAAAATAAAATATTCACCCCTCTGGCGAGTAACAAGACAAATTGCAAACTTAGCCGACGCCAATTTAATTGGTAAGGACGTTTCACGAAGATGAAATACTTTAGCTCACCTATACAAGCAATATACGAACCACAAAAAAGTTTTTCCTATGAAATCCATATTATAAATGTTTAATTCTCCCTTACTTGCATTAAATAAATGGCTAATCCGTATACTGGAACCATTGCAAACATAAAATTTGATTATTCGGAGCCGATTTCTTTGAGCTTTCTAACAGAATTCAAGATGAAAATAATAAAAACAAAATAATGATGTTTGATATGCGACTTCTTCGTTTACAAATATTCCAGTTCAAGAAACAATCAGCATTATAGTTCAAGCGGTAGACCACAAGATTGTACCAATTCCGGTCCCAGGTCAGACTCCCCGCCAGCTTATTTTACTATGCACAAAAAATGTACCGTTTCATTTTAATGCAAGGAACCACTAATATATTAATGGCGTGGCAGTGGGAAGATCCCTATATCCTGTGTACGCTGAGTTTTTCCTAGGCCTTCTTGAAAACACATTAAAAAGTGACATAGATAAGTGCGCACAAAAAATGCGATATGTTGATGATATTTTCTTTTATCGCAATCAAGATAAATTTTTCAATGTTTCAATAAAGCGCATAAAAATACCAGTTTCATATCAGAATATAAGAAAGATGAATGTCTGCATTCCTTAAATGCACTGCTAAGGAAAGATGCTAATGTCAAATTAAAGAGAACAGTTTAACTTAAACCCTCCTTCTCTGCACTGTATTTGCCTTTTAGCAATTCTTTGTGCCTGTTCCATGTAAATTACTAGCGTGTCACTTTTGCCTTTAAAGAATTGATAAATTAATTAGTCTTAATTCAAAAAGTGACGACTTATGTCTAATAGATATGCTAAACAATTGATTAAGTCAGTTATTTAAAGAGGATTTCGAAAGAAACGGACGCATTTGGCAGAAAATCTCATTTGAAGGCGATGCAGTTTCCCGCACAGCACAGAAGAAAGTAGAAGCGGTATTAATATGCACATTTAATGCAGCTAAATAACAAATGTTATTTAGGATAACACACTTGCCTATACCAGCAATTAAAGAGAAATAACCGTCAATATAAACCTCGTATATAATTCATGCGCAAGTTTTCGATCAACTTATGTAGGCCATTCGACTACAGGATCAATTAATCTTAAGAAAGCAAATTGCAACTTAAATGCCTGTGTCAAAACAAATGGCGATTACACGTCGGCGATTGCGCAACTTATAATTGAAACTTCGCATCTAAGTCCACCGGATGTAGCATTTAAGCAAATTACTAAATGAAATAAAATAAATGATTTAGCTAAATACAAAACTTTATGGATAAGCATACTACAGTCGGATTAATGCAAACACAAAACGTTTTTCGGACATAGTGCTTAAACATGAGTTGATACCTGCAATAGATTGGCCGTTTCTTTTTTCAAACCCTGTCCACGTTTAAATATTCTGTTTTGATTTAACTTCCAGTGTATAAATGTTTATTTTCAGATACTTGAGAAGAATATGAGAAAGAAACTTTTCTTGTATCTCATAAAATTTCTTATATAATTTTTGAGAAGTTAAAAATATTACGGCCAAGATTTTACATGTGTTCGGGGAGGGGGGGGGTTATGCTGTTTTTTGGTAAGAACCCTAGTGGAATAGAAATAAACGCGAAAGCCGCTAATTCGTGCATTGGCATTTGCCAAGAACTGAAATATTTGCATTAAACGCCTCTGCTTGGCGACTTCTTTATATGGAGGCCTTATACCATTAAACCAACTGCTAAGAATTAACCGCTTTATTTTTACGAATTCTGAATTGATTGGAACAGTGACTAAACCCTGTTACAATTGTTGAAGTAGGTTATACATTTTAAAACGAGTTATTGCAAAAGTGTAAATATTTTATGAAGTTAGTGTAAAATATATCTTGTACGAATAGGATAAAACTTTGTAAAAAAAATTATTTTGTTTACATCTAAGATGACTTGCTTTCTTTCAGCACTTCATAAATAGCAACCGTTTCCGGACACAAAAATTAAAATATTTTTGGTTGTATTGCAAGCACATATATTATGGCCGCTGGTATTTTGCCCTTTTCATTTAAGCAACCAACGGATACGTGATTCTTTTAGTTAATTCATGCTGGCATCTGTTTGATACGACTTAAGTGACACACACATTTGAATATGCCAATTTTCATACAAATTTCTTTGAAGTTTGCAGTTGATACAAGGATGTTTCGTCCAACTGATTTTTAAAATAAAACTATCTAATATAAATCAAAATGAATAATAATTTGAATTGTACAAATTTCGCAAAACCTAATAGTTTTCTATAATTCGCCTTTTGTGGCTTATTCTCGTTAATTCTCACCGTTTTCAATATATTAGTTTATATTTATAACTCCAATTTATGCCAATTAGACTGCTCTGATTTTATTGTCATCATGCAAAATTTTTCTTGCAAATCTCTCATAATCAGACTTTTTAAATGATATAAAACACAATATTAAAAATGAAAAGCTAGGTTTTTTTCTCTAGTAGTCTACTATTTAAGACTGATGTTTATTCTCGTTAGCATATTTATGCAAAAACAAAGCGTTTAAAATTAGCTGAATATCCGCAGAAAACAGCGGAACATTTCTGGATGACCAAATGATTTAAACTCTGCAATTTATGAGTAAATCGATGAATGAGGCCAATTTAAACATTCAAAACATCAAAGATTGTGTGGGCGGAGATAACAACTATTCTAACCAAAATTTCTAGCGTGAAATTAACACCAATCGCATATTATAGACATTTGTCAGAATAATGTTGTAGAATGTAGCCAAGGATATTCATTCAATAGACCTGTTTAGTCATGACTGGGAACTTCAAATATTTTCCAGTATTTTGGCGTGTAATGAGATCAAACCGGAGCATATATTTATCGGAGTCTAGGACTTTATCTACTACATTGCCTTTCCGCTATCTACAGAAAAATTTTAATTTTATACTAACCTTTGTTTTTAGTTTGCTTTTTACTGATTAAGAAACGATATGGCAGTTCGCTGGACTACTAGTTCCAACCAGCAAACCACAATCTATCCTAATAGAACAGTCAAGAATTTATGGCTAATGAGATTCCACATAAGCTCCATTTAAAGGAAAGGCTAACAAAACAAATAAGTTAGTTTGTGGTAAAACATTGTACATAAATGGCGACAGAGTGGCTCATTGGATAAAGTGTCACAGTTCCAAGCAAATTCGCTCTATTCGAGACAAGTTAGCAGCCAAATTCTGAACTCACAAGTTTGAAGCAAGGCTACTACATGAAATGCATTTTTTAAGTAATACAGGGCTTAACTTATACGAATAAATAACTAAAATTGGATTATTGCTTATATAAATTCCACGATCGCGATTTAATTTTTTTTATCACCATTGGTGCAATCAATTATTTCTTTTTATATAAATCTTTAATTCAAAAACATTTCCCCATGAAGTGTGGCTTCAGGTCGGCATCGGCTAGATGAAAATTTAATCCTAAACAGATGCCACCTGAGAGGAGTTGTAGCAAAAAAACTAAATTTCATATAACAGTTAAGTGTGTGCATTGCGCGACAAGATTGCCCAGTGCATAAAGCAAGTGTGACTCGGTTCGAATCCAGCCCGTAGAAAATTTCCTGAAAGGAATTTCAGAGACCATTATAGGGACAAAACCAGTCTGCTGGATAAAATAAACGATAATCGGTTGCGCGGGTGTTGACAAAAGTTACTTGACTTAAGGATTCGATCTTAATAAACAACACTCATGTTGTATATTTCAATTTGTCAACCTGAACTAAGCAGTAGGTAATGTAAAACGACAATTAATCCCATCGACTGGTATCATTCTAATTGGGAACTATTCAAATACCAGCGAGAATTTTCCAAGGACAGTACTTGCACAGTTCCCAATAATGACGATCCACGTCTATTGGATCAATTGGCACCTCAAAATTACCCGATGCTTAGTATATACTGATATATATATATATATATAATGGAAAAGATGTGAATATAATGATAGTAACTTTGATTTAAATACTAGATAAATTGAATATGCTAGCTCTCACGTTGCATAGTTTATACTGCCAATTTCATATGTAAATTGTTTGTTTTATTTATTAAGCTCGTAAACTTGTTTTTAATTATCTTTGTCAGCATAACGGCAATCGATGATTGCGCAATTTGTTATATCTTCAAGTCAATACTACTCATCCAGTTAGCGTGGTTTCTGTTCTATGACGACAGCTTTGTGGTGGTTAGATGGAACTTCAGTTCACAAAGTATTTCAGATAGGCTCTACCTGAAGGAAATGCCTGTCAAATACATGAGTCAACATATAAGTAGAATCTTTTGCAGTGTGTGGAAGGGTGGCGTAATAGATTCAGTCGTAGACTAAATAAGAAACATCCATCAATTCTGAAAATACTCGAATAATTTCCAATATGGCCTTAACCGCTGAACAGAATGAAACGTATATTGTAATGTATTTAATCCTAAGCCTAAACTGAAAAATGCATGAATAATAGTGTTTTTGTCTTTATCAAGATTTCATTTTTATTTAAATAGCTATTATCATCACCTGTCCAACCATGAGTATTTATATATTCAAATCTTCAATTAAATAACACATACACATGTAACGTAATGCATGTTTTTCAATGAAAGTTTGGTGGTGGCTTCTGGAACTTTAGGTCTAAGGAGATACTACATAATCTCCATTTCAATGGTAGTCTCGCAAAAAAATATATTAGAATATATACTGTCTAAGGTGTACATAATAGGATTGATAATTATATGAATCTTGCCAAACTGATTTAAATTATATTATTCACCATCCGCGTAATCAATAATTCATTAATTGTATAAAATTTCATATAATAGCACTTCTTCAGGTAGCGTAGTGTCTAATATAATGGTAGACTAGTGGTATATAGTTGGATGTATAGGTCTAAATGGATGCCAGATAAGCTTCACTTAAAGGTGAGGCTAACTGAATTAATATTTTATGATATAAGTAAAATCTTGTGCAGTATGCGTCGAGGTGCCGCAGTGGATAGAGTAGCAGTCTATCAAGGAGTTCTGCGCCGTCGATCCCGTCCGTAACAAAAGGCTGGATCGAAATTTAAAATTTCCTTTAAGGGATAAAACTGGTATTCTGGGTAAATAAATTTTTCTACTTTTGGCTTTTCTTAGCCTTCGCTGACAAATGTATATATAATGGGATCCGTGCTCATATCTATTTAAATTTAATTGAAATAACTTTTAACACCACAGAGGCATAGCAAGAATATTTCTTTGTATATAATTTTAATCCAATAGCATTTTCTCAGGTACCGTGGTGTATGTTATTTATTTAAAGATTCGTGATATCAAGTTGAAATTTTAGATTTAAATAGAAACCCCATTTCCTCCATATGAAGGAAAGACTAGCTAAAAGCATAGTTTTTGTATATAATATCACAATTTTCGTGGTTCGCATCAGGATTGCACAATGGATAGCGTTGGACTCAAAGTCAATAATGTGTGGCAATTAATTAGTCCTTGCTTGATGAAATAGTATAATACTAAAGTACTATCCACAAACATTTTAGAATTAAAAAAAAACAATTGACCAGACCATCTGAGTTAAGAAGTATTGAGCTATTGCATTTCTTGGTGATAAAAAGTTTACTTTCGTAGTCTGTGCCTTGTGATCACAAGAGATACCTAAAAATTATACGCAAAATGTTTATACAGAAATTAATATGATGACCTATACTGGTCTAATTGGCAATGATTTAAAAATTAAAGAGTATAATTTATTTTTTGGGTAAGAATGCTAATTAAAGAATTCGGAAACGCATCCGAAATTTGATATTTGGCCATGATCAGGCGTTTTGATGAACCTATCTACCTACGTTAACCATGTAATGTTACGCCACGTTTAATGGGTTGCCAAATTTTTTTTTCGAAGTAAAATTGTTATAAATCCGGTTACTTAGTTATTAGCGTGACGAAAAGAGATTTTTTGCTCAATTTTTCATTCTTACAGGCTTGGAACGACAGATGATCGGCGTCTAGAAACTTTCAATCTCTGCCGCTTGCTGATATACTTTAATAATGAATAAAAATGGTAGAAGTACCAATTTTTTTTGAATCTGTGAGGTAGCTGGCAAGGTGAACAAAGTTTCGTGCTATCAAAGAATTATGGCACAGGCCTCGAATGGATTCGCGTACACAAGTCTGTATTGTGAGAAATACTAAAGTCAATGTATCGATCCAGTAATCCCAAACGGACTGGTATTCTAAAGAAGATTTGAATTAAATATACGTTATATCCACTACAGACTTAGACGGCGAAGGACAGCTGATGGTGCGATGCAAAGAGCACTCGATGATGCTCGATTATTTTATTCTAAAATTCAGAGGAGAGCCTATGCCTTTTCGGTAAAAGTGTCGTTCAAAACGACATCTTAATTTATGGAGACGATTGCATAGTTCTGAGCACTTTCATTTAGAGGCTGCTTACGATGTTGCGTTTCTGCCAAAGATGACCATATGTTAACTGTCACTGTGAAAGTTTACAAACATTGCTCGATACAAGCCTCTGGTCACGGACCGTGGATGCTGTAAATAGAACAAAATTGGCTAGGAGATAGTCGCTAGCAAATGTGTGACCTGCCAGAGAAAATTATCGTCTTGGGCTAACAAAAATTATCGATTTTACTGTTTTGTCATTTAACTTTATGTAAGCGCCAATATTAAGGAAATAGTGGCTGGAGTATATAAGGAAATTCTTATGCCTATAAATGTGAATTATTAACAACTTTTATGAATATTTCAAGGAATAAGGCTAGGCAAGGTGCTCGGTATAACAAGTCTTTAAAGACAAAGACTCGGAATATAGCCCTATTATGCAATGTGTGAATGTTTCGACTGCAGTCTTTGCGCGTTGAGTTTTGTTACAGTTTGTCTTGAGTCTATGCTAACCAAAAGTAGGAAGGAAGTTGTTAACAAGTTTTGCATGGACGTTTAGATCAGTCTAGCATTAATTACGTCGACCAATCATGTCATTGTTTAAATCACATTTTCGAGCTTCAAGTCAACATCATTCGCATTGTATTTGACCAGTCATCGAACAACACAGCAAAACTACCGTCAGTCACACGTACAGACGCGATTCGACCTTCAATGGTTATCATCAGAATTCGACAGAAAACTGACTAGCGAGGATCAAACCGAATTGCATATATATGGAAAGCAAAATTAGATATGCGGCTCTCAACTCTATTAATCTTCCATACATTTTATCTGACTGAAATGTCGGCTGCAAAATATTTTGCAGTCACGAGCATTAACATTTGCAGTTTTCTCCATATATATATATATATATATATATATATATATATATATATATATATATATATATATATATATATATATATATATATATATATATATATATATATATATATAGGTAATACAATTAACCAATAGCTGTTTGCGCGGATGGTGGTGACAATTATTTAAATCAATGAATGCTTAAATTTATTAGCTATCAATATGTCGTAAATGCTGCAAAATGTTAATGTTCTTCACTGAATTGAAACTGGGCAGCCCACATTTCCTGTTAAGTACAATGCATACAAGACTACTATAGGTGAAAGACACATATCTAATTTTGCTTTCCATATATATATATATATATATATATATATATATATATATATATTCATAATGGTTTGAAGCTCGCTATTCAGTTTGCCGTCGTACTCTGATGATGGTCATGGAAGTTCGAAACGCATCTGTATGTGTGACTAAAGGTAGTTTTGTTGTTTTGTTCGATGAATGGCTAAATAAAAAGGGATTGGTGTTTACATTAATCTCCCAAACGTGATTTAAATAATAGTTACCCCCACCGCGCAATCAATGATTGTTTAATTGTAGTCATGTCATTCATCTATACTCAGTGAATTTTTTGATTTGTATGAACAACGATTTAGTGTTTCGATATTTTTTGGATTAATTCCTTGACTTTTCGTCAGACATGAATTCTTACTTCAACCGCAGGAAAAAATTACAATCAACAATGAAGCTCAAATCATTTAAAATTCATCTTTTTATATTTAAATCCTGAATATTATTTTAGATATATCTGCTATATTATCCATGTGTATATTCCTCGTTTTACATAAATATGCGTAAGAATATTTAACATTTGTATATGAATTATCATTTGCTATGTCCCTCGATATACACAACCATCAGTAAGAAGCAGCTACACGAAAACACATAATTGTACATATATTGATCTATGCCAGCAAATGGATTCGCTGCAAATTCACAATTGCTCGGATTTGCACGCGTTAACTGAAAAGATTAAACGCATTTTAATGAGTGAGCATATATATTACTAAGCTGTATTGAGAGAGGGGTAACGTGTATATATTCAGAAAATAAATGGATGTGGTGAAAAACATTTTGTAATTAATAGCTTTAATATCAATACAATCGATAATTCCCCAATGCAAATACCAAGTTGCAAATCATGTAATTTAGCACGTGAGTGTTCTAGAGAAAGATGTGATCTTCGACTCATTAGATGATCGATGTGTGCCTCTTTATGAAAATAGTCAAATATTCTTTGCCCTAAGTTTTGATAAGGATGTATTTTTGACATGTCTTAAATTAATTCAGTTGTGACCAGAAGGATAAACCAAAGGCAGCATGAACGTTCATGCTGCCTTTGGTTTATCCTTCTGGTCACAACTGAACTAATTTGTTACTAGGTTCGCAAAACCTAATACATATTTGCATATATATTAGTTCTTCGCAACAAACAGTATTTAAATGTCTTAAATTAACCTTTATTAAGCGTTTTTGGGAAGTTATTTAATGGAGTCATTTCTTCACAGCAATAAACAAATAAAATCGCTAAAATATGTTTTGATCCGCTAGTCTTCGTCATTAAGTCGTAGCGGAGATTCTCCGATAAGTGTCGAACGAAAATTTGTGCCTTACAGCAGAGAAAACGTAAAGTCATTACCCGTAGCTTGGCGTTGCGCAGGAGGTGAAAATATATTTCAAAGAACCATCCGTAGACATATCGCATTGGTTTATATAGGTATAGATTACTTAAAGATTTGATTTGCAGCGATAAAACATTGACTGTTATCGTGGGATATATAAAATCTCAGCTAAATTCATTGTTGGAGTAGGATGTTTTGCTTATAATTTTTAACTCTCTGATAATTCAATCCAATATACTTATCGGTGAACATCACGGTGTTGTCTATTTTTTCGTCGGCCAGATCTACAAAAAATTTAAGTTGCGAATGTAACTAACTTCGCGAATTATTGTTTGATACTATATTTTGAATGAAATACCGTAAAAATTCCCGTATTCAGCTCAAATTATTTTTAAGAAAAAGACAAAATTGTAGTGTGGCAGAGTGGCGCAGGTAATACACTCATAGACTCCAAAATAAATATGCCCCGGTTTAAATCCTATCCGTAGCAAATTCTAGATGATACACGAAGGTGTCCGAATAAGAAGGAAACTGGTCTACTGGATAAATAACATATTTTTTATTACACAATTATTAGATTATATTCGCAAATGTATATAAAATTAGATTAGTTATTGTGCCAAACTGACAATCTTCATTTAAATAATCGTTATCGCCACTGGCGTAATCTATGTTCATTTAATTATAGAATTGTTTATTTCAAAGCCATTCCCTCAGGTGTCCTGGTATGTGTTCTATTCTGGTTGAATTTTTAATGGTAACCTATACACTGTTGAGTTTTAACCGACAGTGGGATTAGTCAGATTTAGATTTTGCGGATAAATATATATGCAATTGTGTATAAGGTTTTGCTCATTGAGTAGAAAATTAATTAAAATAGGACCAAAAAGGTACAACAAACTCAGCATTAACAAAAGGTATAATATTATGCGTATATTCCTTTCGTGCTTACTAGATTTGCTGGAGTATAATGTGGTCAGAACTTGTCTTACTCAATTTTAGTGAAATTTGGCATATCTTGAAATCCATTGTGTTGTAAACATCTATCGATTCAACAATCAAAGTTTTGGTATCATGTAACGACTTGACAACTATAGTGTTGTTATTCTTTACAGGCTTCGTATATTTTATATATATGGAGTTGGTTCCGAATAAGCATCAAAATTTTTAGTCTTAACCTTGACTGTCATAAAATTCTACTTATTCAAATTTGGCATAAAATTTGGCGTTGATAATTTATTTACCATCGTTTATATCTACTTGATTTTCTTAACTTTTAATGACCATATGCTTTATAATTTATTTATTTTTTCGGTGGCTATTTCTAACGAAAACATTCCTTAGTCACATTTTCATAGGCAACTGTGTAAAGATGCGTTTACTTTGGGTTTAAATTAAGTAATTGATAATCCCCTTAAAAGCTCGTATTCAGAAATTGTTCAAAGTATCTGTCTGAAAAAAAGGCTTAAAAAAACTAGGTAAGATGTTTCGGAAAATAAACTTGGCCTTAATGAAGGAAAATTAAGCATAAAAGCAGATAATCAATTAAGCAATCACTAATTGTGGTTCTGATGACAAAAAATTATAAAATAACTATTATGAAGTTAATATAAAAACCAACTAGTTTCCATTAAAATGTAAAAGGTAAATTAGTTACATCTATTGACGCGAGCCTTATTTTTCCAGATATGGCCTCACTTACATAAATTTTCGGTTTGAACTAAAATTGTTTACATGGGTGCAGATAAATGAAGACTAAATTACGTTTGTGGACTTGAGATAAGCGGCAATCCTATTTGCTTTTCCATAACGTAAATGTTAATTACAATTTCATCCCTTCGAATCTATCAGACCTTTTGATCCTATGATGAAAATGGAAGATCCAAACGCATTAGAACGTATGATTGACATTAGGCCTTCTAAGTTTCGTGACTGGTTAAATCGATTAATATTAGTGCATATCTTAAGGCAAATAATGATTTAAATGATTGCTACTAAAACAAGTGCATTCAATGTTCGCTAAATTTAGTAATTTAATTGTATACAAAAATGACACAATGTTTATTTTTGTCATTGCATAGAAACTTTGCAGCTGAATGTCATCAAGGACACACGTGGCAAGAGCCATATTCTGGTTTTTGCATACTCCATTTATAGGTTGCGAGTCTAAAAACTTTATACATTTGTCCATTGCGCTTTAACAATGACCGTGGAAAATTAAAACGTGTCACCAAGTAAAATTTTCTTCAGTTGTGTAATATCGCGCGATCTGTGAAATAGAATCGGATAAGTGTTACCTTTTCTTGCGCAAACATGATAAGGATAATTGTGATCTTCACTCGTGGATTCAAAGCTTGCTTAAATGCGTGATTTCTATCAATTTGGCGAAATCTGCTAAAGGTTTGTGATAGTGTTTGTATATCAATTGTGAAGTTGATATACCATTCAAGCGAAATGTGGGCCAAAAAATGGCGGATAAGAGACATATTTCAAAATTTCCTTACATTTTTTTCAGATTAAGTTTCCATTCGCGTTAGACATTTGGCCATCAGAATATAAAAATGCTCCTGACATATAGAAAAGCATAAATACTTGCGACTAGCGGTTTGTCTGCTATGCCGAGTTACTGTTTAAAAAAGGAAATGGCGCTTTATATATATATAAATATATATATATATATATATATATATATATATATATATATAAATATATATCTTGTCGGTAAGGTCAAAATATTGCATATGATGACAAATGAAATTGATTAAATAAGTCGGTATCAACCTTATTGTGCACTAATGAAATACTTTCCAGAATTTTCCGAGAACGGAGCTCGAAACGGGACACATTGTTTGGAGTAAATGGCCCTTCTCACTGCGCCACCCTTACCAAACCTGACAGTCAATTTTAAGTCATATAACAATTTATATTACTGAATTAGTTTTTCCTACAATTGGAAGCTATTTGAAATCTCTTAATATCTGATATTTTAACTAACCACCCCTATCTGTCATTATACGATCTATTCCAATGCCGCGTTTTGCGTACGCGGTTAATAGCTTTGCACGGACAGTTTCACAAAGATCCGATTGATCACAATTTCCAACTTTGTTTTGTCTTTGATCGGGTTGAGTTTGTATTCGTCCCAATGGAAATGCGGTTCTATCACATCTTTTTTTAAATTTTGTTGTCGGAGTGCTAGCTTCATATATTCCAATGCCGCGTTTTGCCTAATCGGGTAATAGCTATGTGCGGACAGTTTCACAAAGATCCGATTGATCACAATGTCCAATTTTATTTTGTCTTTGATCGGGTTGAGTTTGTATTCGTCCCAATGGAAATGCCACATGGTACAAATTATATTAGATCGAAGTCAAATGGCAGGATTTTGAAATTGTTTAATATATCACTAAGATCTAAATATTTCATTGTCATTATAGGAAATTCATCAAGATGGTCGACATCGATTTTATTTGGATCTCATTAACTACATGCCAGAATTTTCACCAATGAGACTTGGAAACTGGAAATTAATTGTGTACGCCACACAAGATGTGCAGCTTTTGCAATTTTCATTTCAAATCTAACTAATGCGTTTTGGTCAGTTGGAGCCTATTTCTCATCGATTTCGAACTAAAGTTCAACCTAACCACTCCTTATCTGTCCTTGTAGAACGGACAAATTGCCACCTTGAAAAGTTATATTTATTTTGAGGTATTATAGCCAGATTTTATGACAGTTATGGGTGACCAGTCCGATCTCAAGGTCGAAAGTAATGCCAAATACTGTCCATCTGAGGGAAAGACTAGTGGATTCGTAAAGATATACTAAATATATATATATATATATATATATATATATATAGACTTTATATACATATTTATAAGCGTACGGATGAGTAATATTGACAACAAAACGAAAATTAGATTATGTATAATACATATAAAAACTTGTTAGGTATTTAGTCTGCAATCGATTTTCTACTTAGTTATGCATACTTTATAAACACAAATAACTTTAAACGCCACCTGACATACCTTTGCATGAAGTCGAAAAGTGATGAGCAGGAATAACTTAGTCCAATATCAATCAGGTATTCGCAGATAAAATTAAGAGAGATGATTCGGCTTTAACTAGTGTAAAAATCAACGTAAAGACATTCATGAACAGGATGGGCTAAAATGCTTCAGAATTCCCTTTGATTATTAATTGATCAAGGTCTAGACTAACGCACGAAAATGTGTAGTCAATTAACTGGAATAAGTTTGCTTTATATATTTCCCAATTAAAGTGTATGATTAAAATAACCCTTTGTTCGATTTTTTAATTCACTTTCTTAATATGCTTCAGTATGTTCAAATAATGGTGAAGTAAATTGAATGAAAAAAATCGTGAATTTTTGCATAGATTTTTTTAAGAAGCAATTATATAAAGCACGGTTAAAAGATTCCACCTTCACAATAGCCCAACTTAATTTAATAAAGTTTGCGATCTTGATATAAACACCAGACCTCTTTTGGACATATATTTGTCAGTATAAATCAAGCATTGTTTAGTGTATAAAGCACAATTCACAAAAAATTGCTTGGCTTATACTGACAAAGGTAAGTACATAATGGGTCAGGTGTTTACATCAAGATCGCAAACTTTATTAAGGTAACTTTCATCAACGCACGCTCAAACAATGTTCGTTTAATTTCATAAATAACCCAACTTGATAGTAATATTTGGACTTCATATTGTCACTTTTATAAATTTGACTTAAATGCGTGAATTTTAGTAAAAAGAACGTAACACAAGAAATACACATGATGAAGCACCAGCCAACACAAACTTACGCGTTTGCACACAAACTATTAACCAATTTATTATCAATTAATGTCCGAACATCTTGTGTTTATTTCACTTTGTGTTAAGGATGGTGCAAACAAAAAGCTTCCGCTACGCATGAACAGTTTTGTTTCTGGTGTTGAAAAAACTGCAAATGCAGTGCATTGAGTGTGGTGTTTACAAACAATATTTTCAGCTGTTGCAAAAACGTTCTCAAGTTTTGCAACTGTGCTTAGTCTAAAATGCTCTTACATTAACTTTTATTTATATTTTAATACACGCTTTTTATCTCAGTTTAAATGACAAATGCATGCATATGGCTGAACTAAAATTTACACAAAACGTTAATGTACTAAAACTCTTCAATTATCCTCTATTGAGATCTTTATTTTTGATAAAAAAAATTATAAATTTCTGAAGCACACTTCGCCCTTTACTACAATAAATAACTTAATTAAATATAATAACTCTGATATTATTCCAAAATCTAGCATAAAAAAGTAAATGCAACAATTCCTGGTTAACATACTTCCACCTACGTCACATTTTCTGGTTAAAAACCCTACGTGGTATGGCATACAATTGTGATTTGTGGTGAAACTGAAGTAGGCTTCTGAGTTTCTCATAATTTTCTTATTGCATCTAATACTTTTGACAACATTTTCCGCTTCGTGTGATAACGTTACGGAGCCGGACTGTGGAAACTTCAAAGTAACAGCAGGGCTGACGAAGAGTTACTCTTTTATGAATGAGACTAGGTGGCCTTATTCCCGTTTTCTATTTTGGTGGATCTAACCACTTGTTCACTAGTCATTATTTTTTTTTGACAGAAGTGAAATTATTAGTTTTTATAGATTAATACTACATCTATGTTTCATACGTATTATTTTATTACTGCTTTCGCAATTAACTAATAATTTGCTCCCTGGTGACGTTTAACGGATATTGGATTAATATACATGACGCAAGTAATTAATAATTTTATTATTGTAATCGCTGTATCAAAACAAAAAGCCTCCTTTGGTGGTGCATTACTTGCTCTTTGATAGTTAATGGTTACTTTAATTTGTTATTTCATTTTATTGTCTCGTTTATCTCACTTGCACGACAAACTAAAGAAGATTTATTACCACCTTATTTATTACTTTTCAAATAATAATAAACCAACTAATTAGAGAAACAATACATATCCGGCAAGAGTTTTAATGCCTTTGCAGACTTTCAACATCCGTTGTCTAATTTAACTACCGCCGATTAGATTCATTTCATAGTTGATTAGCGTTCTGGCAATTAACCGTCATAAAATTATCGTTAGTAAATCCACTCATAAAATAAATCTTTATAAACATTTAAAAAATCTTCATTACTTTCTTTACGACTATCGAAGAAGGCGTGCACGAATATATTGCAGACATTTAATTGTTCGAGTTTCCATTAAATTTAAAAGTTAAATCGCTAAAATTTATTAATAAAACATATACATCAGTACATATATATATACAGGGTAGTAAACCATTTAATTTGATAGGGCATGATTATTATTTATTCTTATCATGATAAACATGTCCATTACACACTATTAAATATTATATGTGGTATAAAATTTTATTTGAATATTGCTTGAATGCCCACTACGGTATCTACGAACGCGATTACCATGAGCTTGCTTTCTTGTTGAAACGATCAAAGCTGGAAATCAATATTCCGGGCCATATTACCCATAGTTATATAATCTGCTGATGCATTCTTGCCATCTACAGTTAAGAACCTAAAAAACGAAATTTATCTATTCGGGAAACTGCCTCCTCTTAAATGGGACGTACAGATAGACTGTTTTCTTTTCTGGTCCATAAAACAGTCTAGCTGAACATTCCATTTAAGGGGAATGCAGTTTCCCGAATGGCAAAAATGAAAGTTGAAGCGGCATTTACATGCACACTTAATGCAGCTAAACTACGCGTGTTATTTAGCGTAACACACTTGCAGTTACCAAAAATCAAAAAAAACAGCAGTTTATTTCGACATAAAATATTATTTACCAATATACATGCGCAAGTTGTCGATCAACTTACATAGGCCGATCGACCAGATGGTTAATTATATGAATAAGAGAACATTCAGAACGCCTGTTTTAAATCAAATAGTGAATGAAAGTCTTCAATTGCGCAACACATCCACCGTAGCATTTAAAATAATTACTAAATGCAATAACAAAAGTGAGCTAGCCACATACGAAGTCTTGTGGATAAATAAATTGCAGCCGGATTTATGCAAGCAGAAGAAGCATGTTCAGGCATTAAGCTTGAACTGGAGGTGACGCATGCAATTGATTGGTTTCCTATTTTTCATACTCTCTCTCTCTCTCTATGTTTATATATTTATATCTTGTTTTGCCTTATATTTTATATATAAATATATCTTCATTTGTAGATAATGGAGGAGAAAATAAGAAAGATGCGTTTCTTGTATCTGATAAAATTTCTTTTTATTGTTGCACATGGAAAGGGTTCCATGAATTTTATTATGGTTCGTATTTACAAAGAGTATATATATATATATATATATATATATATATATATATATATATATATATATATATATATATATATATATATATATATATTCGTCGGCCACAGCAAGTCTGGCTAATTACGTGCTTAATGCAGCAAGGATTGACTATAACCACATGATGTATTGCTTTTGCCACATTAGTGCAATTTTTACTTTATACTGTTGAAATAGAATAAAATACTGTCATAATATTTCTATATATATATATATATATATATATATATATATATATATATGTATGTATTAATCATTATTTTTTTGTATATATACAATATATATGTTCATGTGCATTTGGGTTTGTATGTGTTTCGAAGTTATTTCAGGCTTTACTTTTATCATTTATGAATTCCATTAATATCGTTGAATCCAAATCGACTTCGCGATTAGCCTGTGGAAATATAGAAAAGCTTATCCGAAGCAGATATTTATCAACATTGCTTAATTAGTGTATGTTATGGGCATATTAACTTTTTGAGGCCGTGAAGTCTGTTAATGTAGTGATGTCAGAAATGTTGGTATTGGTATAAATATTCCGGTGCAAGACTAGACCGTATATTCTATATCAAATTACTAGCTCAGCACGTTTATATATATACACATATATGAATATATATATATATATATATATATATATATATATATATATATATGGATGTGTGTTTAGATGAATGGCGGTTAACGTGTGTAAATTAGCCTGCTATGGAGTTCAAATCAGGCACATTTGTGAAAACTAAATTTACCAGGTAGAAATAGCCTATTACGCGAAATTTTATCTATAATTAGAAATGTCAAATCAGCTTATTTAATAGTGAAGAAAGTTTGTTTAATACGAAAAAATATTCGCAGATGAATTTTAATATTTTTCAAATGTCTTAATACATTTAGCATGTTAGTGATAAAAAAAATTCCAGTTGCAGGACATTAAAAATGCATTGTCAGAGAGAATAGTCCCGTTTAAGGAATGTGGACCAGGAAAACTTTAATTTTTTATCTGGTACGTTCTCGATACTTCGTCTTATTTTGAATCTAATAATAGCTTACATATTGTTTTATGCCTTTAGCTAAACTTTAAAAACATTTTATTGACTAATTTCCATATCAAACGTGTTTCTCATTTCCGCGCATAAAATTGTGCTTCATTCAAACAATAAAACATAAATCTATGGCAGATTAATTTTAAATTTTACGTTATAGAAAACAGACATATATACATTTATGTGTTAAACGTGCCGTACCGAGGAACAAGTATTTTAAATACAAACTAAAAGGATATGCTAAAGTGAGCATGTAACTGGCATGAGTTCACGGCATCTAGTCGTTTCTGAGCATTTGATGCTCCAGTTTAGCCATTTATTCTTGCCTCGTTCAACATCGATTTTCCCATTTCCTTGGTAATTATGACATAACACAAACTTATAATAACCACATAGTCTTGGCATCATAGAATTAATACACATGTATAAAACTGTTTGCGCACGTTGCGTATATTATCACATTGGTTAAAATAGGACCGAAAGGAACTGCAACATAACACAAGATTAAAATGTTTAATCTCATGTAAGTTAATGGTTTTTGCTGACTGGAATTTTATGAGTAAGATCTGTTACTCGGCTCCAAAATCAATACAAACTCAGTTTGCGTGCTAAAATAAAGCACCAGTCATTTTGTATCTAGTCAGTCACATAAAATAGCAAAATAACCGCACAGCCAATGATTGATAATTTTTAACGAAAGTTGCAAAACGGTAATGTTCGTAACTGAATAGAAATTGTGCAGTCGGAAGATCCAGACACGTAAAATGAACAAAAAACTAATTCAGGTGAGAGCATTGTTTTCAATCCTTCCTGCCATATATATGCATTGCGGTTTAATCCTCGCTGGTCAGCGTACCATCGTAATCTGGTGATGATCATAGAAGTTTAAAACGTGTCAGTTCGTGTTATGTTATTAGATTGCTTAGATACAACGCGAGTGCATATTTTCAAATTCGCAAACTGAATTTTAAAAATTGTCAATACCATTCGCGCAATCAATTATTGTCCTATTGTTTACTATGTCCTTTTTTCAAGATAATTCGAAAAGTTGTATATTGCTTTCCGTTACAGCTGCCATAAAAGACATTTGCAGTACGTCTAAAAATAAAGCTAAATAAATATAAAATTTACCAAACATGTAAAAGTTACCAGAATCATGATTTTGGTGATTCGTTTAATTTGACAAAATCAATAATTAACAAGCATTCGAAACACCTTAAACTCGAAACCAAGTCTCGTAATCCTTTCTCAACCGACGTCGGTTATCGCATTATTTTGCAATCCTGGCTTTGTATATTCGTTATTAACAGCTTCGTTTCCTATGTTGCTTTACCAAGTATTTAGTGGGTTTAGTGCGCAGTGACGGCTCCCACTGATTAGTCAAATGCAATCACAAGACATTTGCGTACACGAAATAACCTTAACTGTTTTGTTGAATTTAGCAAAACGTTTTCATTCAAATTTGATTGACGTACTACGTGGTATGCAAAGACCAAATAAAATATGCATATATGCTAACTTGACGCGATAGGCAATCTATAGGCAATATATATTTCATCGAGGGATGTCGTAACTTCTATGCACATTAAATAAATGATGTCGATCGTTGTTTGAATGAAAAAGATCGTTAAATGTGAATATATTGACAGCAGTATTGATAATACTCTATAGCTAAATATAATGTTATTCTTAATGCAATAGGTTCTTGTAATCCACTATGGCAGGTCATTTAACATGACAGTCCAATTTCCACAGACTAAACTCATAAAGCAGCAATTTTGTTTACTATGCAGTTAGATATGCTGGTTGATGTCATATGAGTTGCTGTTTTATTTCTTTGTTGCATTAAATTGTCATTTGTGCCAAGATGGACTGGTAGATAATGTTGGGAAATTTTGGCTCTTTGAGATATTTTCTATATTAGAGAAGCAACGCCAATTGAGTTCATTGATGAACAGTTTGTGAGGTATGCTTTCGAAGATTTTTGAAATTTTTTTACAACGAATTATCACAAACCTTAATCCATCAGCCAAATTTTAAACTATCTGATTGAGCTCTGTATTGCAGCTGTCGTTCAAACACTTCTTGACAATGTTTGCAGAGTTCTACAGGTGTTTAAGGAAAATTCAGATCATCATTTTTCTGCAGGAGTACGACTGTTTAAAAGTGTCATATCTATTGTAAACCAAAACACTTTAGTATTAAGATGGTTTGAATTGCAGGCATGACTTTTTTAGGGTTAGAAGCTAATAAATACTCCAACTTGCACGACGGACATATGCCGGCCAGGTAAATAAAGATTTCCCATTTAACAAACGTCTTCACCTTAAATCAAGTATTTGTGTAAAACACAATCTGACAAATGGTGCAATGCTTCCGCTCTTATGTCCTTTTAACAGAATCAGTCAAAACAACGTATAGATGCACCAAAATTAATTGTGAAGGAACATGGTGCATAGTCGAATCTAAGGAATCTGGTAATCGTGGAAACTATCTAAGTATTAATCATTACTGAACAGTGGTGTATCATGCCTACCTTCTGTCAAAATCTGCCTCACACGCCAGAGTTAACTCACGGAATAGCAAAATGTTTATTCCTATTGCTTTCCGTGCAGCAGAGATTGGTACGCCGTTTTGTGGCTAAAGGATTTGTTTGGCAAGTGGCATCGATTCATTTTCCTTTAAAGGCCAATATCGGTGGCGATACTCGAATCAGCAACAATACATAAATCCCCTTTTTCCTGATATAGACTAAGTAAGGTGACACCACTTTGTCAGTTTTAGCATATCTATAGCCAAGTAATTCGAAGTTAATCAAATTTTCCGAGTCAATTCTAGAACTCTACTTCTTGAAACGCTAATTTTCCAATCTTATGCATAGCTTCGTTCAAAAATTATTCTTGGATAAAATTGTGTGCTATCAACTGGTGACCACAAAAACTCATCGATCATTTTTTTAGTACGTTAAACTATAAACCAAGCGTGAGATTTCTTTCAATTTAAGTTTAATCCTACAATACTTAAAGCTTTCTGTGTGGCTTGAAATAATTTTCGGACGTGTGACCGCAGTTGCCCAGTTTTTGAAAACCGTTTACTTTAATATTTTTTGTAACTCTCGTCAATAATTTTGAACATTTTGATATTAAAATGATCATGGTTTGTTTAAACACATCGGTATGTGAGTAGACAATACTTTTTCTTATTCTGCAACACTTAAAATAATATGGGCTTATTTTAAGACAGAAAGGTATATTTTAATGATAAATGTGACCGCCCATCGAATGGTTAAACTTTACGTGTTTGCACTTAATGTAAAGATGCGTGCTTTGCCAACTTCGAAATTCTGGCAGCTAACTACATTAGAACCATTTCTAAATTATCCAATGCACTGTTCCCTTTATGCTCAGCATATTGACCTATGTAAAATAGACGATGGATAACTATTGTATTTGCGAAGGTGAGTTAGGTAAATTTTACTTATTCCCTCACTATTCACAGTAGTCCTCTTGGCGAGACGATATTTAGTTATATCGAATTCTTCAGTTTCACTAGCTTTCGTACCAGATCCTCTACCGAAGATTAAAAAGCAATAATATCGCTTTAAGCACATAAGCACATATACTTTAGAAGCTTGTTCGTATGAGGCTCGCTATTTAGTAAAACAAATTTAAATACCATTTTGTAATTTAAAATTCTTTAATGATGATCAATTACACTCCCCAATAATCTCTTGCACGATATGCTGATTAAGACCTTCAAATCTTCGGAGTAAGTCTCTAGAATTTTAATCCAAGACTGGAAAAGTGTAGGCGATAAAGTTAGTAGAAAATATATTTTCACATTCTCAAGAGATGGCCTTGAGATCTGACATAATCTATCAGCTGTTAATGCAAGACTTCTGCCGGGCAAATTAGTGAAAATAATTTTTTTCTCCGCGTTAACCTTCTCTCCACAATAATGAAAGTTTTTACAGTGTGTAATGCCGTTTGTTCCACCCAAGTCAGCACAACGTTGTCTCCGGCATGTGTTCAGGTGCATTAGGAGTATTTGGGATTTCTGAATATATATCTTGGAGCGCTCTGGTTACGACTTCGTTTTGAAGACGTATATGCACTGTAAAATTTATGGTTTTCTGAGCAAAACCTTTGGCTGTGGATACTGTTAATTTTATTTCCCACTAATGTTTTGTGTCTCCCAGTAGCCAGCGGCACATGTTAGCAAAATAGCAGAACAACTTTCATTTTATGATGCACTTGCTCAACCGTAACGATAGTCTGAGGGTGATACGCAACATCTCCGGAATGATCAATATTGAGGTGCTTGCATCGCTCATTCCATAACTGTAACTTGCCCGGCATTGACAACTAATCTTATTGCAACGAAATTACTAAGTTTGAATCCCTCTATGCATCCTATGAATTACTCCGTTACGCTTTGCTTCTATGGTAAAACCATGAAGAGTGTATTGGTCGCTCCGTCACATGCCATAGGCAGCGCAAAAACATATTCAATACGCATAAATTGATTATATGCATCGGCATTTAAAACAATATTTATGAACCTTTCACTTTTACGCAAGTTATAACGCTGGCGTTTGATGCGTTTTGACTGTAGATGCAAATATGTTGTTATATAATTTACCAATAAGACCACAAATGCTATTTTTCAGTAAAGTGCCCGATGTCATAATATCCCAATTTCTCATGATAAAAAGCGATCAGTTCATTTCGTACAAACTCATGACAAACCATTTTACTCTTTGCTCTTCTTTCTACATCAGAAGCCAGTTCTCAATTGTCAAAATTTATTTAAATATTCACTTTATCTCATGCAGTGCTAATGGTTGCATGATATTACAAAAAATCTAGAAGGAAGTCATTAGTGAGTCTTCGGACTTGAAGAAAGCCAATGCAGCTAGAACCAAATAGATGTGGGAAACTGGCACGAACAATGAGACTCGGCCTGTGTGTAAATAATAAGTCACGGATAACTGCAAATTTAAAAATATTTTATTCATTAACATAATCAATCGCAATAAATAGCAAGATTATTATCAATCAAACATTCTGATGCGTTTCAAGTTTACTTGGTCATTATTGGAAACGATGCAAAGTGACAAATGAGGACCAAACTACAATTCTAATACAAGAAAAGTAAATTAGTATATAATGTTATATCCTCTTGTAATCTAATTTACGTTTTACAAGAAATGAAATGTCGGTAACGCAATTCTTAGGCAATAATTAATTCAAAAATTATTCAGCTTTAGCTCAAGTGTTTAAAATTCAACAATAGCTCAGTTACTTGGTTTTGATTTAATTTCGCTAAATCAAATTAGCGAGATTATGATAAACTCTACTGCCCATCGGTAAAACTAGTCGAACAGCAAAAGAAATCTATCCGTCGCACATATCGACAAATGAGGAGAAAACCTCAATGCTTATTTCAAGTTTGTAAAACTAGATATGTCCAACATATCTCAATTTCGCGGAACTGAGTTGCACAATCGTTATTATCATCCACGGAATCAATGATTGTGCAATATTTATGCAATAATCGTTAAATTGTGTCGTTTTTGAATGCGTTAATATTATAAAATCTTCATTCATGCTACAAAAGAGCTATTTATTATATCCTTAATGCAATGTCAAAGCAGTGCACGTTTTCTGCAATTTAATATCTTTCATTGAGCTTACCGTTGTGCTCTGATTAGGAAAAGACTAATACAATACGTGTATGTAAGCAAAATATACGTCAGATTTTGCTATACCGTATAACTGATACAATATAGTGCGTTATTTGTTTGCATCTCAAGACTGCAACAATATTTAAACAAAGATAATTTAAAACACGTGGTTAACTAACCTATAAGAAAGGTCCGAAATCTGCAAATAAGATGTGTGCAGGACGGTTTGTTAACTGCACAACCAAAAATCCATTGAACTATATTTCATGTTTGACACGATATTTTGATATTCCATCTTGGTTTTCTATAACATTTCATATATATATATATATATATATATATATATATATATATATATATATATATATATATATATTGCCATCATGTCTACTGGATGAATTGCCTTGTCACATGATGCAATAACTTGTTTTTACTGACAACAAATATGTATGATAGTAGAAATTTATATATATATATATTTACATATATATATATATATATATATATAAACATATATATGTACTTTCCACATCGGACAGTTTTCTGTTTTACTTTGTCAATCGATGTGGTGGGTAATCATGTTATAGTTCGTTTTAATGATGGATTTTTTAAGATATACACCATGTTGGTAAAATCTATTATGTATATGATGTATGTCTGTCAATTTACTTGCATGATATAAATATTTTCATGCGATATGTTTAGCACTAAATATCAGATATCGGACTTCATCATTGATTACGTTTAATCAGAACTGTGAATTTTGTTGGTGCATTTGAAAAATAAACGCTTTAAACTTAATAGATACCAGAATCATAGATTGTACAGGTAATAATTTGTCAAGTGGTTCCATTTATTGAAAGATCCACTATGCTCACAAGGCATATTTTAATATACACTCCAAGACGACAAACGTAGTAAAATGATAATTTGTTGCCTGGATTGTGAAAACAAGAGTTTCACTCAAGGTTTAAATCGTATTACATATACATGTGTCAGTATACATTTATTAGTGTAAAATATAATTTAGCCAGTAGACTGGTTTCCTTCTTATAGGTGACACTTCTGATACTGTCCAGAATTTTTCCGAGCCCTATCTATAGAATAATTCTGGACAGTATTTTAAGTCTTCCCAATTAGAACGAAACTGGTCGACTGGATGAATTGCCTTTCATACATTATACAATGCTTAGTTCATACTGATATATATATATATATATATATATATATATATATATATATATATATAATTATATTTAGATCTAGATCGCTGCTTTGACTTAAATAAACGACATAATTATTATTTTCTTTAATTTAACTAGTGCTCAATGTCATAGATGTACACAAACGTTTACATTATAGAAAATAGCACATAAAGTGTGGAACCAATTTATACTTTTCTTGTGAATAGACCTATACTCAAATCAGGGTAATATTGTATCAGTATGTTTAACCGGGGTAAACTTTGTTAATTGTGTGAGTATTTTCGATCTACGTTTGCACATAAAATTTGCGAAATTTTCTTAAGCTATGCAATAGGCATGTTGCAAACTAATTAATTGCCATAAATATACTCGTTAAGCTGCAACTCTATCAATTTAATCGATAACTCCTTGGTAAGCCTACTTTTTTGTGAGTTCGCTGAACAAAGAAGACTGCAAAATACAATCGAATTGTTTATAAGACTGTTCCACTTCGTAAAATTAATTTACCAACTGCAGGCAGTTATAACGGAATGCTTAAGTGGCATTTTCTTCGTAACAATTTCAAAGAGCTTGTTAAGAATTTTAGAAATGACTATTCTTCTATTAAATAAATTTATGCTGATATTTATGATGTTTAGCATAGTAGAGGTAAAGAAAGCAATATTGCTCCTGTTGATATGTATAACTTCACTAATGCTAAATAGATTTCTGACTATTATTCTGTTACTGACAGTACTGATGTTGTATACGCGCATGATTCCACTATATTTTCTGTTAGTGAAAATTAAAAAGATGAAATATAAATAAAGTGCTACTGCTGATGATTTTGCATGTTTTAACAAATTGGTTATAGTAAAGACAATGAACCGTTAGATGATAGTAATGTAGTATCTGTCACGTGAAATTGCGCGAGATCTATTTTGTATTCAGGGCGCAAATTTACACTGTTTTGTTAGGCCTATATGGGCAAACCAAGTTTTGACTTTAGCGATTATAGCTATTATATGTAAATGAAAACAAAACGGAAGAGAAAAATTGTAGTCGCAATTATTCTTTTTTAAAAATTACAAAAGGGATAAAAAATAAATTAACTATTTAAAATTTTGATAACTTTCAATAGGACCTGTCATGGAGAAAAATATCTTGCTTCGGTTTTCAGTCATGGACAAAGAGACCTCATACCTGTAAAATTTAAAACTCTATTTGAAGAAAAGTTTACAGGTGGATGGCTTAATTATGTTTCTTGAATTAAGGGTGAAAGTAGTTTGGAAGGATTACGTTAAATTTGTTAGCTAACATACATTCACTACAGAATTAGTAGTATGACCAAGACATACCTGTTTCATTAAAAAATTTATAATCCTAAATATTCATAAAATAGATGTCAATATTTTGGTAACGGGCTATGCGCAATGACCTCGCAAGCTATAAATTGCAAACAGTCACGTTGTTATATGGCTTTAGCTTAATTATTTGATCGTTACACAAGCACGCACGAAAACAGTGCAATATTATGTGTGCATTAATTCTGCCTGTCTTTGGTCTGTTAGATGAATCAATGCAAATCAATAAAATGGGAAAGAAATACTTCATTTTGTAAACAATCAATGCTATTTCGCGGGAAACGGCGCAATTGTTTGCTGTTTTATTATATCTTCATATGAATAAATCAATGAAGTTGACGATGAAATTGATTTCTGTGGATGAATAACGAACAGTTAATTTAACTATTGTCAGTTGAATGACTTAGCGATGATTAAATAAGCTTTAACAATTTATTTCTTAATTTGTGGTGGGGTGAAAGGAGATTACTTAAACAGTAAGGGTTTTTCAATTAGCAATTGGTTACAATTAGTTTTCATGTGATCATATATATATATATATATATATATATAGAAAGAGACGATATATATAAGGAGTATATATATAGTGATATATATATATAAGGTCGATATATATATATATATACATCGATATAATGTCCGTTACCTATGAATATTACACATTATATTTTATAAGAAGAGGAAACGCATTTTACTAACAATGTATATGCTTATATTGGATTATAAAATCCAAAATAATCAACTTAATAAAAAATCCTTCATCTACTTGCATGTTTGGTTTTTATTTGAATAAGCAAATGGCAATTAGTCTGATATTCCTTTTTAATTTTATTTATTGTTGGTGGTTTACGTGTGTCTATTTGTGAAGGCCTGCGCGCGTGTGTCTATGTGCGAAACCTCGCCAATAAAAAAATATGTGATAGAACCGCATTTCCATTGGGACAATTACAAACTCAGCCCGATCGAAGACAAAAAGGAAATGGAAATTGTGATCAATCGGATTTTTGTGAAACTGTTTGTGCAAAACTAGAAACCGCGTACGCAAAACGCGACATTATAAAATATAAAGCTGGCACTCCGCAATAATTCATATACATGTTTGAGATCTGGTTACTTTTGTATTAATGAGTTGAATTTTGACCCAAAATTCGCTTCGCAGGCTTTTTCGTGTGCAAATGCTTTCCCCGTATGTTGTCTTTCGTATCTTTCTTTCCTTTAGTTATATTTTATCACTTTGGTAATAGAACAGTGTGTGTAAATTGCAGTGTTGATCGCTCAGTATTAATGATGACATTGATGCGTTTTTCACCAAACTGTTTAACTCAGTTTGTCGCCGATCCGTGGGAATGTTTACTGATGTTGGTCTAATAGGTGCTCTTGCTTGTCTGAATGCTAGTAAATTGGTTTTAGTTTGTGTGATTTGTTGTTTGTCGAGTAGAATACCATGTTGATGAAACTTTAAATGTTTAGGCTGGGTACATGTTGTTTTAACTTTACGGCCATTGCTCTATGAAAAATTGAAAAATTCTTCAAATTGAGTGGGTTCCCAGTTTCATCTATTTGCTGGAGAATATCTGATATTCCTCACGGTGCCAAACGTTTTTGAGTTAATTTCTGTGTAACTTGCTGTCTAATACTGTTGATTAGTTGCATATTTCGCAGTCCAACATATATGCTAATGCAGATATATGAAAATTTGTAGCCTATAAATAAATTTGATAAAATTGATGAATGATTTTTGGCATCCAAACTCATGATAACATGTTGGGTGAAAATGATGTTACAATTTCATTAGAAAAACTCGCCTTTTTAATTCTATTTATCCATCATGCAATTATAAAGGTCAGTATGTAGCCTCTAAAAGATAAGTTTACGAAAATATGCAAGAGTTGACGGCAAGCCTAAATCATTTAAAATCATGACAGACAGAGGTGCTCATTCGATGCGGCCCAATAGGTTGAAGTTTAGCATACCGCGGCATAAACAAGTTAAGTTTATCAACAATTAGTTCTATGAATGCAAAATTGCACAAATATAAAAACCACCAATATCCTTTCCCAGCTAGCATGTGAACTGAATAGGAAAAGACACCCATGCTATTACATGAGGCTTTCGTGGCGTTTCAGTCTTATATAGGAGCATTCCATAGCCAATCTCTTAATCCATTATTTAAGAATCGCATACAGACTCAGCATTGTGAAAGTTATTTTGCTGGTACAGTTGACAGGCTCGGTATGAGTTGTATATCGTGAGTTGCGCAACATAGAAAAGCCACTGACGGTAGTTCTGCTATGTTGTTCGACGACATTTTAAATACACTGTGATTGGTGTTTACTTCAAGTTCGCAAACTTGATTTTAAGAATGATTTATCCTATTGAGGATGAGCATGCTGGCGAATGCCTCTTGCAATCTACAACATACAATATGCACAAGCATTAGCTAAACAAATTAAGGAAAAATGATCTGTGTGTAAATCGAGCAAGTGTATATTTCTAGGTATCTTGTGAATTTCAAAACTGGCGAAACGCATGCTTTGATTGACTAGCAAGCTTGTAATTTATGGACTGTAATCTTTTTTGCATATTAACAAGTATCTCATTTTTTTAAAAGCATAATTGCATTTGAAAAAAATTTTGAAGGTACTAAGATTCTTTTCTTGTTTTAATTAGTCAAGTGGTAAAATTTGCAGCAAATTTAGATGCAGTTATATTTTTAAATAAATTAATATGCTGATATTTATTGAATAATATAAAAATTATAATATTCTTTGTAGTTACTACATAGTACATCACCATATAACACCTTATTTTATGTATATCTTGTACAAAAGATACTTATTCTATTATATTTAATGAGAGGGATTTTAATGTCTAAATGCAAAAAAAATCTTATCATGAAAATTAAACATTAATTCATTTATACATTTAGAGTCGTTTACATGCGGCGCATTTTTTGAACGATAAGTAGCTAGTTAGAAATTTAGGTTTAAAGATACGCTATATTTATTCCACGAGAAGGTAAGGATAACCAAAAGATATTTTAGTACATAACGGAAAATTTGGTGTAGCGTACAGCAGGGTAACACAGTGGATAGAGCCACAGACTCTAAAGCAAATGAGCCTGAGTTTTAGCCATGTCCGCGGCCAAAAATTCTCGGCACTACCTTAAGTGTATCCCAGTTAAGATGAAATCAGTCTACTGGATGAATTACCATTACTACTTTATTCAATGATTAATGAATACTTTAAGTGTACATATACTAAGTTCGTGTTTATATCAAACCCGCAAATTTAAATTAAATACATTATATCACAACCAATACAAAGAAAGAATGTTTAATTGGTTGAACCAAGTACTTATTCCCCGGGTAGCATGGTGTCTGAACTTTAACGTAAGTTTAAGGATGTCTAGTTGAAAACTTCAGAACTATCTAGATGTCACATAGGTTGCAAATGGTGCAAATGCTAAATAAAAAATATATGTTGGTACATAAATGAAAACTGTGTGTAGTTTGTGGTAGAGTGGCGTAGTGGATTGAGTAACAGAATTCGAAATAAATGTTCCATGGTTTGAGCACTGTCCACGAAATAATATTTTAGAAAATACATGTTGAATACCAAATATTGACGAAACCGATCTACTGGACGAACTTTATTTGCTAACTTGTACTATGCGCAGTTTATTCATAGAAATATATATTTCTTTATAATGGGATTTATTTTTTATATCCAGATGGCAATCTTAATTATATAATATTAAATTATTATCTGCTTTCCACGAGAGTATTAGGAAAATTTTAAGAGAGCTTCAAAAGTTTCTTATGTGGAATATGTTACAAATTATACTTAACTTCGTAGATTTTCACTGAAATTTTATTTGTTTACTGCCATATCGCTAAATTTCAATTAAATAATATGATAGTTTGAAATGTGCTTCTAGCGATGTACCACAAAATTAAACCTTTTATGGTCAGCATCATTCATAAGACTTGGTTAAATAATTTACCAATTGGACAAATTGTATCTAGTTCGAGTTTTTTTAGTGAAGGGTGAAAATAATCTTGAACTGGCATTATTCTTGAACAAACTGTCATTACATAAATAAATAATTTATGCCTAGATATGGTTACATTTATCTGGTTCACAACGGATTTTGTTGATGCAACTCGCTGTGTTATATTACAGGATTTTCGTTTTTTTGCTCTCTGTTTTATCTGCATTAAATAAATAATTGTAATGGATAAGATAACAAACTGAATGCTAAAATACTTTTATTTGAATCATTCTTTGATTGCGCGGGTGGTGATAACAATTTACTAATCTACGTTTTCGAAGTCGAAAAAGCATTAATCCAATTAAAAATAAAAAAAGATCACATATAATAGACTCGCCTAGATTGTACTTGGGTAGATATGACGGCTGCACAAATACCAACGCAGTCACGAACAATTATTTTCTGCAGATTTCGTCACAAGTACAAAGTTCTTTAAATCAATTTCGCGAGCTTAACAACAATAGTAATCTTATTGTATTTTACCAGCTGGACAACATATCGAAACCACCACTATTCTCAAGTCCTGATACGTTTGGAACTAACATGATCATCATCAGAGTGCGACGCCAATCTGACCAGCAAAGATCATATCTCAATGTGTATATATTACAAATTAGAATCAAATATGCTGCTCTCACATTTCGTAGCCTCGCATAAGCTGTATTTGAATGGAAATGTCAACAACTGAATTTATACACAGTTTTAGTTTAGCGAAAGATGCAAAAATGAGTGTTGCGCGACTGTGTTGAAATTATTCAAGCCATATTTTCAGTCACGTACAAAGTATGTGAGACTACTAAAGGTGACAGCCACATATCTGAATTTACTTTCCTTGTACACGCATTGCAGTTTGACCATCGTTTGTCAATTTGCCGTCATACTCTGATAATGATCATGGAGCATCGGAACGCGTAGGCACGTTAGACTGATGGCAGTTTTGTTCTGTTGTACAACTAATTAAATATAAAATAATTGGTATTTATTTGAAACTCACAAGCGTTTTTTAAAAATAATTGTGTACTACGTAATTATGTGTATACAAATGTTATCCAGCATTAATCATGACATCATTAAAGGTAGCAGTTTTGTTTTTTTTAAATATTAATCATAGGCTGTCCGATTATCATCAAAAGTTATTAAACGCTAATCAATGAAACTTCAATTGTTTGTGTTATATTTTTGGTCAAATACATAACTCGAATCGGATTGGCTGGCATTCTCAGGTAAGCCTATATAAATTAAAGCAACTATAATAAATGACAACCTTATTTCATTGGTAGGGCATCTTGAAACAGCTTTCGTAAATAAACAAGCACAGCCGCATAGTGCGAAGTAGCACACTGACCTGGTCAGGGCCGCGTCAACCTGGAACCTTTGTATATTTTTCGATATTTACAGAAGCGGGGTCGCAAATGGCTTATATAGGACTTTTCACAGAAGGTAAACTTCCAGAGATATTCTGTTATGCAATCAATAACTACAAACGTGACAATCAGGATCTTGCGTTTCATCGAACTTTAGCCTTATTGTTTAACTAGGGAACAACATAACCCATGTTGCAATTGCATTATAGATCTCCCTTTATGTAAGTTTAGCGAATTAATTTTTAAAAATTCGTTTAATTAGATAGTAAAATTATTGATTTGGAATTCACGTTGAAAAATAGATACACCGTAGTTCTTAATAATTTAATTTTGATGTTATAAGAAACTGTGACAATTTTAACAGAGATAATTGAGAAAATGTTAGATATTTATGAATCTCCTGAATTTAAATTATAATCACTAATATCGAACAAATATTGCAATTCTTAAGTCTATACAAATAAGGGCCCAAAGTAATTAGAATAGTTTGCATATCGGGGATGAATTTAAAAATGAATAATAATAATGATTGAAATGAGCGATTACCCGTGAAAATTAATAGAATCTGTGATGAAAAAATATAATTAATCCATCAATTATTCCGCGGTTGGAGATACCAGCTATTTAAAATACGGGTTCGAACTTGGGATTAGCATAAATATCACTTTATATATGCCTGCATAAATAAAGCATTGTATGATTTAGCGGAGGCAATCAATCAGAAAACCAGTTTTGTTCTGGTTCTGAAATGGTCAAGTACTATCCAGAATTTTGTCTTGATTTAAATAATAAATTTGATTGCGAACCATATAATACGAAATCTCAGGCGGAAAAAGTTGTTTGAATTTTAATGGTTATACCAGAATATGATTTGGAAACGAAAGCAGAATCTTTAGCTGCCAAATATATAGTAAGATATGTCTTAAATCAAACGTATACAGTAGGCAGCTTACATACAAATTAAATGAAAAAAAATCGTATTATTGGAAAGATCTTGTGTATATAAATTTCCTTGGCATGAATATAAACAAATGTATGTAGAATAAACTATATGCCGATTATAATTCCAAGAGAGAGCACTAAACAGCCTTTAAATATGATCACTTAAATATTAAAATGGGCAGCAGAGTATATCACAGCATAGCATGTGCTTAATAGCCAAAATTGTAAGTATGCATGAAACACTGGCTGATAAATAAGAAAATTTATAAAAATTTGATAGGCATAAATCTGGAAAATAGAAGAGTAAATTAATAAAATCTTTTTCAAAGTGGCACTATGCCATTTTGTGAGGGCGAATTTGGTTGTCGTTGGCCCTAAATGACGCGGATCTTGACCAGGGCAGTTTGGAAGGCCGATCGAAAACTAATCAAAATACCAAGAAGTAAAATTTGTATGAGAATTAGCAAAATTATACCATCGGAAACAGAATAAACGCAACCATTATCAATAATAGCCATAGGAAAATTCCTTTTTAAAAAGAATTAATTACTTTTTTATTAACAGGTATGGAGGAGGTTCATTTTCAATACGTCATTTGATTACTCGAATATTTTCTCATTAATTAAGCTATTGTTTACTATTTAAAAAAGTTAAAATTGAATTAATCAAGCCAGCTATGCTTGAATAATTTTATTCAGACCAATTTTAGTGTGCTTCGAATCCAATTCATTTTATGAAATCTTTTGAACTACCTAACTTTACATGATTATATTCTGACAAGATTAGACAAAACGTTTTGACACTGAGACAATAACACAGTGAACGAGTGCTTTGTTGGATATGACCACTGTCAGTCAATGCTAGTTCTTATTATTGTGGCGTTTTACTATTTTGTAATTGAATTTATTACGACACAAAAATGACAATTTGGTAATTAGTGCAAAAGTGTGCTTGCCAATTGGATATTCGGAAACGCTAAGCATTGTTATGTTATTAGTTTTGTTGTTTATGTTTGATTAGCTTTAGCAGGTTTATGACCTGTTTGAATTTATGCATGCTAATATATGTCAAAATGCTTTTATTCGGTGTTTCGTACAATGCTAGTTTGTACGCAGACTAGAACACTGATTTATACGCAGGTTATTACCTGATTGACCACGTGTGGTGTTACAAAGCTAAGAATTAGTTTGATACAGCTGACAAGAATGACTACCAGTTTGGTAATTTGTACACAACACTTCCCACATAAAATAGCTAGTGTCATTTATAGCGTTATGGAACATTAATAGAAACAGTTAATAATTCAAACCTCACTATTTCACACACACCTTGCACCAGAAAAAAATTGTCGCTGTTGCTAAGGAATAAAGTATTCATTTTAATGCAGCTGTGTTATTCTTACACTTGTTATGTGAATCCTTCATTCTCTACCTCAGTAACCTAAGCCAGCTGTAAATAATTTTTTGCAGTTGGTTCTACATATACATTCAGGTTGCTTATTTGCTTATCGCCGCCAGCGCAACCAATGTTTGTTTAATTATATAATTTTTTTTAAATGCAAGCCTTCATAAAATTCATAAAACCCTTCCCATGTGCAAAAACAAAAAGAAATTTTATCAGATACAAGAAAGGATTCTTTCACATTATCTGGTCAAGTATATACTAATGAAGATCTCCATATATATAAATTGAAAGGTAAAACAAGATAAAAATATATAAACATGGAGAGAGTGTGAAATAAGGAAAACAACCGCTCAATTTCGTCCGTCACCTCCAGTTCAAGCTCAATGCCTGAACATGCTTCTTCTGCTTGCATAAATCCAGCTGCAATTTGTTTATCACTTCTTAATGATGTGTTCTCTAGATGCCCTATAAAAATCTCAGCCTACACTGGAGATAAGGTACTCCTCATTTCCAAACCATCGGTATGATTTGTCAAATCATGCTGTTCTGTGCATTTCAAATTTGAAGCCTGATCAACTAATATAGTCTTTAATCAATTTTTATAATCAATACTAATAGGTTCACAGTTAGCTGGTTGTTCAAATTGCAATTCAAATGCTGCCTCAAAATCAACATCGCATTTAATAGAAGGATGTATTACATAATTTCGGCCCATCTATAGTGCCTCCATTGTTAGCTGATCCATTGGTGTTTTTGATAAGTTAAGCACACGTTTATCGAGATCAGTCAGTATTAAATCAGAAAAACTCCAGGTTTTATATAATTTTCAAATGTCTTCAAAATTCTGGCTTTCTCTCTCCTCATAAATGTTAGCAAAAATGTAAGAAAATTTATTCTTGCAAAAAGACTTAGTTCATCTAATATACAAGATACACACCAGATTCTTGCCTGTAGCACTGCTTCATCTTCCTTCAATTGCTCAATTTTGGAATACGCCAACCTTTTAAGATTTCTTCGGTTGACTCGTAGTTTTGACTTTCGTAAACTGCGCACCAAATCGCCTGGGAACTGTAATTGTTTAATACACTAATAATAATGTTCTTTCCACAATAACGTTCTTTGCGCTCTACACTTTAACGTCACTAGTTCATCTAATTTCAGAAAGATTCTTTGGAAATGCGAGCTTTAATAAAATTCATTGTACACTTCCCATGTGCAAAAACAAAAAGAAATTGTATCAGAAACAAGAAACGCTTCTTTCTCATTATCATCTGAAGTATCTTCTAATGAACATCTCTTCATATATAAATTGAAAGGCAAAACAAGATAGAAATATGTAAACATGGAGAGCGTTTACCGTTTCAATATTCATTATCAATAGTTCGTGGCCGCTTTTCAATAACTGACAGGTTGGTTAGTCAAGATTCTAAATAAAACGAACCTAATAAAGCAATTAGCGATTTAATGTCTATTAGCTATCCTAAATATTTAATTGAATCAATTATTAAAAGGGGATTTAAACAGAATCATGCGCATAACGAACCAGAAAAAATCTACCTGAACATTCCATTTAAGGGGGATGCAGTTTCCCGAATGGCACAAATGAAAGTTAAAGCGGCATTAACATGCACATTAATGCAGCTATCCTACGCGTGTTATTTAGAGTAACACATTTGCCGTTACCCACATTTAAAGAGAAAAAGCCGTTTATGTCAGTTAAATACTGTTTGTTGCGGAGAACTAATATATATGCAAGTATGTATTAGGTGTTGCGAACCTAGTAACAAATTAGTTCAGTTGTGACCAGAAGAATATACCAAAGGCAGCATGAACGGGAAGTATAATCTCATGCACATTCGTTTCGTGCTTACTGGCGACTCATTAGTAGGAGCCGGTACTACGCCCTTTAACCACTATATATTTGGGTCAAGAATGTGGGTAATAGGACGGTACAATTGCCAACAAATTTTGTACCGTCCTATTATATAAATTAATTCTCCGCAACAAACAGTATGTAGGCAAATGTTAACTGTATATACTTTTTTACGAATAAATGTTGTATACATTATTTGTGAAGAATTGCGTAGTTAGTAAAAAGTTAGTTCAAACAGGACCAGAAGGGTTTAAAAAATTCAGCATGGAAATAATGTTTGATCTCATATACCCACATGTTTCTTGCTCACTGGTGACAGATTAATACGAACGGTTCTACTTCTAAAACCACTTCGAGTTTGGTCAATCTCCTTTACGTATGAGAATTCCATCGAAAATCGATTCAATTTCTTATAGTCTTCGGCATTACGGCTTAAAAACCAATAAACCATATATAATATGTAATGTACCTATGAAGAATGCCAAAATCATTGTTGATATCAGTTGAAAATTGTCAAAATTGAAAATAATAACCGATTCTGAATATCTGCAATTTCTACAAAACCAAATACTTTGCAATTAGGAATATATACGTATTAAATTTATCATTTAATGTTGTCATGCTTACCCCGAAATACGATAACCCATGTCGAACAAAAGCAGAGTAGATGGCTTTGATGGAAATTAATGTGCACAGAATTGGAGTTTAATCTAAATTTTGGAGAAACTTAGCATACCTAACAGGCATGGCAAATTTTATATAAGGCAAAGTGGTTATGATGTCGTATGGCTAAAAACTTTAAAAAAAGTATATTATGGTGTTAAATAAATTGAAAGTTATGCAAAATATGATCGCGCCATCTTACTCCATCAGGTTCCTCGGTTATATTTTTAACAAACGGTTTCGAAATTTAACTGGAGTAACAGGTGTTCGGAAATTGTTGTAATTCTCAATTTGGGTGAACTTTAGCATAAATTTATATCCATCAGGTTGGTATCATGTACCGACTCGGAAACCATAGTGTTAGTATCCGGTAATCATCGATTTCAAAAAAGGTATCAGTTACTAACACAATAGCCATAGTGTTAGTATCCTTTACAGACTCGGTATATATATTATATAGTGTGAGTTAGCATTGAAGTCGTATTGTCGTTGACTTCAGATTATGTTAGCTTCACTATTACAGGTTTACACATTCGTCTAGGAGATTGTACCGTCCTATTATTCCACATTCTTCTACCAAATATATAGTGGTTAAAGGGCGTAATACCGGCTCCTACTGATGAGTCGCCAGTAAGCACGAAACGAATGTGCATGAGATTATACTTTCCGTTCATGCTGCCTTTGGTTTATCCTTCTGGTCACAACTGAACTAATTTGTTACTAGGTTCGCAAAACCTAATACATACTTGCATATATATTAGCTCTTCGCACCAAACAGTATTTAACTGTAATATATTGAATTGAATGATGTCATGCTTACCGCGAAATGTGATAACTGATATCGATAAAGGCCAGAGTGTATGGTTTAACTGGAGTAACAGGTGTTCGGAAATTGTTGTAATTCTCATTTTAGGTGAACTTTAGCATAAATTTATATCCATCAGGTTGGTATCATGTACCGACTCGGAAACCATGGTGTTAGTATCCGGTACTCATCGATTTAAAAAGGTATCAGTTACTAACACAATAGCCATAGTGTTAGTATCCTTAACAGACTCGGTATATATATTATATAGTGTGAGTTAGCATTGAAGTCGTATTGTCGTTGACTTTAGATTACGTTAGCTTCACTATTACAGGTTTACACATTCGTCTAGGAGATTGTACCGTCCTATTATTCCACATTCTTCTACCAAATATATAGTGGTTAAAGGGCGCAATACCGGCTCCTACTGATGAGTGGCCAGTAAGCACGAAACGAATGTGAATGAGATTATACTTTCCGTTCATGCTGCCTTTGGTTTATCCTTCTGGTCACAATTGAACTAATTTGTTACTAGGTTTGCAAAACCTAATACATATTTGCATATATATTAGTTCTTCGCAACAAACAGTATTTAACTGTAATATATTGAATTGAATGATGTCATGCTTACCGCGAAATGTGATAACTGATATCGATGAAGGCCAGAGTGTATGGTTTAACTGGAGTAACAGGTGTTCGGAAATTGTTGTAATTCTCAATTTGGGTGAACTTTAGCATAAATTTATATCCATCAGGTTGGTATCATGTACCGACTCGGAAACCATAGTGTTAGTATCCGGTACTCATCGATTTAAAAAAGGTATCAGTTACTAACACAATAGCCATAGTGTTAGTATCCTTTACAGACTCGGTATATATATTATATAGTGTGAGTTAGCATTGAAGTCGTATTGTCGTTGACTTTAGATTATGTTAGTTTCACTATTACAGGTTTACACATTCGTCTAGGAGATTGTACCGTCCTATTATTCCACATTCTTCTACCAAATATATAGTGGTTAAAGGGCGTAATACCGGCTCCTACTGATGAGTCGCCAGTAAGCACGTTACGACTGTGCATGAGATTATACTTTCCGTTCATGCTGCCTTTGGTTTATCCTTCTGGTCACAACTGAACTAATTTGTTACTAGGTTCGCAAAACCTAATACATACTTGCATATATATTAGTTCTTCGCAACAAACAGTATTTAACTGTAATATATTGAATTGAATGATGTCATGCTTACCCCGAAATGTGATAACTGATATCGATGAAGGCCAGAGTGTATGGTTTAACTGGAGTAACAGGTGTTCGGAAATTGTTGTAATTCTCAATTTAGGTGAACTTTAGCATAAATTTATATCCATCAGGTTGGTATCATGTACCGACTCGGAAACCATAGTGTTAGTATCCGGTAATCATCGATTTAAAAAAGGTATCAGTTACTAACACAATAGCCATAGTGTTAGTATCCTTTACAGACTCGGTATATATATTATATAGTGTGAGTTAGCATTGAAGTCGTATTGTCGTTGACTTTAGATTATGTTAGCTTCACTATAACAGGTTTACACATTCGTCTAGGAGATTGTACCGTCCTATTATTCCACATTCTTCTACCAAATATATAGTGGTTAAAGGGCGTAATACCTGCTCCTACTGATGAGTCGCCAGTAAGCACGAAACGAATGTGCATGAGATTATACTTTCCGTTCATGCTGCCTTTTGTTTATCCTTCTGGTCACAACTGAACTAATTTGTTACTAGGTTCGCAAAACCTAATACATACTTGCATATATATTAGTTCTTCGCAACAAAACAGTATTTAACTGTAATATATTGAATTGAATAATGTCATGCTTACCGCGAAATGTGATAACTGATATCGATGAAGGCCAGAGTGTATGGTTTAACTGGAGTAACAGGTGTTTGGAAATTGTTGTAATTCTCAATTTGGGTGAACTTTAGCATAAATTTATATCCATCAGGTTGGTATCATGTACCGACTCGGAAACCATAGTGTTAGTATCCGATACTCATCGATTTAAAAAGGTATCAGTTACTAACACAATAGCCATAGTGTTAGTATCCTTTACAGACTCGGTATATATATTATATAGTGGGAGCTAGCATTGAAGTCGCATTGTCGATGACTTTATATTAAGTTAGCTTCACGACTGTAGTTTTACACATTCGTCTAGGATATTGTATCGTCCAATGGTCTCACATTTATTGATCAAATATATAGTTCATAAATGGCGTAATACCGGCTCCTACTGATGAGTCGCCAGTAAGCACGAAACGAATGTGCATGAGATTATACATTCTGTTCATGCTGCCTTTCGTTTATCCTTCTGGTCACAACTGAACTAATTTGTTACTAGGTTCGCAAAACCTAATACATACTTGCATATATATTAGCTCTTCGCAACAAACAGTATTTAAGTGTAATATATTGAATTGAATGATGTCATGATTACCGCAGAAATGTGATAACTGATATCGATGAAAGCCAGAGTGTATGGTTTAACTGGAGTAACAGGCGTTCGGAAATTGTTGTAATTCTCAATTTGGGTGAACTTTAGCATAAATTTATATCCATCAGGTTGGTATCATGTACCGACTCGGAAACCATAGTATTAGTATCCGGTACTCATCGATTTCAAAAAGGTATCAGTTACTAACACAAAAGCCATAGTGTTAGTATCCTTTACAGACTCGGTATATATATTATATAGTGTGAGTTAGCATTGAAGTCGTATTGTCGTTGACTTTAGATTATGCTAGCTTCACTGTTACAGGTTTACACATTCGTCTAGGAGATTGTACCGTCCTATTATTCCACATTCTTCTACAGAAAATATAGTGGTTAAAGGGCGTAATACCGGCTCCTACTGATGAGTCGCCAGTAAACACGAAACGAATGTGAATAAGATTATACTGTCCGTTCATGCTGCCTTTCGTTTATCCTTCTGGTCACAACTGAACTAATTTGTTACTATGTTCGCAAAACCTAATACATATTTGCATATATATTAGTTCTTCGCAACAAACAGTATTTAACTGTAATATATAGAATTGAATGATGTCATGCTTACCGCGAAATGTGATAACTGATATCGATAAAGGCCAGAGTGTATGGTTTAACTGGAGTAACAGGTGTTCGTAAATTGTTGTAATTCTCAATTTGGGTGAACTTTAGCATAAATTTATATCCATCAGGTTGGTATCATGTACCGATTCGGAAACCATAGTGTTAGTATCCGGTACTCATCGATTTAAAAAAGGTATCAGTTACCAACACAATAGCCATAGTGTTAGTATCCTTTACAGACTCGGTATATATATTATATAGTGTGAGTTAGCATTGAAGTCGTATTGTCGTTGACTTTAGATTATGTTGGCTTCACTATTACAGGTTTACACATTCGTCTAGGAGATTGTACCGTCCTATTATTCCACATTCTTCTACCAAATATATAGTGGTTAAAGGCGGTAATACCGGCTCCTACTGATGAGTCGCCAGTAAGCACGAAACAAATGTGCATGAGATTATACTTTCCGTTCATGTTGCCTTTGGTTTATCCTTCTGGTCACAACTGAACTAATTTGTTACTAGGTTCGCAACACCTAATACATACTTGCATATATATATTAGTTCTCCGCAACGAACAGTATTTAACTGTTATATATATTGAATTGAATAATGTCATGCTTACCACGAAATGTGATATTTGATATCGATCAAGGCCAGAGTGTATGGATTTACTGGAGTAACAGGTGTTCAGAAATTGTTGTAATTCTCAATTTCAGTGAACTATAGCTTAAATTGATATCCATCAGGTTGGTATCATATACCGACTCGGTAACCATAGTGTTAGTACCATGTACCTTTTCGGTACAATAATGTTGGTATCGGTTACTAACACAATAGCCATAGTGTTTGTATCCTTTACAGACTCGGTATATATATTATATAGTGTGAGTTAGCATTGAAGTCGTATTGTCGTTGACTTTAGATTATGTTAGCTTCACTATTACAGGTTTACACATTCGTCTAGGAGATTGTACCGTCCTATTATTCCACATTCTTCTACCAAATATATAGTGGTTAAAGGGCGTAATACCGGCTCCTACTGATTAGTCGCCAGTAAGCACGAAACGAATGTGCATGAGATTATACTTTCCGTTCATGCTGCCTTTGGTTTATCCTTCTGGTCACAACTGAACTAATTTGTTACTAGGTTCGCAAAACCTAATACATACTTGCATATATATTAGTTCTTCGCAACAAACAGTATTGAACTGGTTTCGAAATTTTCAGTCAAACTAACGTTGGCAAAATTATTGCCGAGGATACAGCAGCCTTTATGGACAATAATGATAATTTAGTTTCAATATATTTCCACAACTAATCACCCGTTACTTATACAACTTGTCCATACTGATTTCACATGCAAGCCAATACATTTGGCAAATTCAGACCTAATATCTAATACTCTAATTAAAAGCACAAATAGTAAACAAATCCACAAAGAAAAAATATGGAGCTGTAAATGAAATTGAATTTTTTCTTGAATCGTATAAGGACGGACCATTTTTGTCTATCTGAATGTAAAATTATCTTGTTCGGAAATGTGTACAGGTGAATTTAGATAAAGAGAAATCATGTGAAAACCTACATTATTGTAACTATTAGATTCGTTTGCTCTACCTAAGATTCGAATCCAGGTGTAAATATGCAAAATCGATTAGACCTTTAAAACAAGTTCTAGAAACGAGAAATTCGTCAAAGTTTACTTCATTTTTTACGTTAAGACTAAGTAAACAATTCATGTTGACCATTTATATCAATTAATAAAATAAATAATATTTAAACCAACTTGCAAGCATTCACTGCATTGTAGTTGAAACTATCAGAGTGAATGCGTTCTTATTTTTAAGTTAACATTAAAAGGTAATTTCATAAGCTGGATATTATTATAATAACTCAAAATCTGTATTTATGATAGTCTGATACAGTGGTGGAAAATTTTATAGCTCACATATAATTTTAAATTTATATCTGATATCAAAAGACGGTTTTCGGGAAAAAAATGAAAAGCATGATAGTGTTAAATTAAATGCTTCTTTAAATGTGAAAAATACAAAAAAAGACAGGTGAAATAAATAAATAGAAATCATGTGTAATTAAGCAATTTATTATCACATTGATGATGCTAATTTATAATTAACAAAAATTTTCTGAATTAAGATATAAACAAATTGCAAATTCTATATAACCCGACATATATTTTAGCTAATTCATCACGAACAGACTCTGGATCACCGGCGTTTTTCATCCCTAGAGAATTATCCAAATCTAACCTACTTATTTGAATCAAACCGAACTATTCATACTACGGAATAACCTAGATCTTAGTAATCTAAAATACATTAAATGCCTGGATAGAATATTAGAGGCATTAATTCTGTGAAATTTTCGTTCTTTAGTTTAGTTTTTAGAGGCCCTTTGGTCACTACCATAAGAGAGCCTCTAAGATGCCAGGCCCGGATAATCCATATATTCGGTATTATCATCTAATTTGGAACACTTAGGTTCCTCTGAACTATCTTTTAAACTAAATTTCTTAAGTCAACTTGCTAATTGCTCTGTATCCTCAATATGTAATAAACCAGCCATCATATTAGAATAAGATTTCTAGCAATTTATATATTACAGCAATAAGTGTGCTCACACAAATAAGCCTATAACCACAGATGACAGAACGATGGTGGTGACCTTGGAAACAAATATCTACAACAATTGCTTCAAGCAAATTTGAGATCCTTCCCAATAATGTGTATTAAGAACGATAGATGAATGCGAATTTCATTACATTATTAGCAAAGTGTATTCAGATAGAACTGCGCAGTATACCGTAACAACTCAACAATTTTATATATATATATATATATATATATATATATATATATATATATATATATACATATATATATATATAATCTAGAGATTTTTTCGTTTGCTATATTTATCTAGCTAAATGCTAAGTTACTATCTAAATAAAATCTGCTGACTCTTATTCAGCACTAGTTTAGATGTTAGCGTTTCATTTCATCACATTATCATATGACGGAGTATTCATTCATAAAAAAAGTATAGAATTAACTGAGGTTGGTTGAAATAATTTATATTTAAATTCGTTAGGCTCAGTAACATTTAGAGGTCGTATACTCATGAATGTCTGGATACGCATATCCGTATGAATTTGAACCCAAGGCTCTTGGCCCATAGCACGATGTATTGTATGTTGCATTTCTTAGAAAGAAAGAGAATTTGTGAACCCTTGGGGCAAAAAATGATTTTGAGGAAAATTTAAGATTTGGAAACAAAATATAGTTTTATTGTTGTACCTCTTTGAATTACAAATCTGTTGAGATATGCTCTATATCTTTAGATTAGTCAAAATACGTGTATGATAGAAGCATTATTGAAGTTCTAAACTGCCGTTATACCTTTAATATTTTGCTTGGATTAGAGAAAATTTAACAATTACCAGATAGGATATTTATGCAAGCACGGTGAAACTAATGTAATCCTACATAGTAATTAAGCGGAAAGACCAGAATTAATCATGAAGAATTAAGCCGGAACCATCACGAACGAGTAGTGGATTTATAACTGATATTGACGCGGTTTTAAACATTTTTCTAATGAAATTGAAATAATTCAAATACCGAACAAAAGAATATAACGCGATAAGATCATATTTCCTTTTAAATTGATAGTTGCTTTCACTATTCAGAGAACTACCATCGATGCAATAATATTGCTAAAATATATAAATTTTTGACACATCATTATCCATGTTTACCAAAACCGAAAATGGCTTTCAAATAGATGAAACGTATCCTGAATAGCAAATAATTAATTCATAAATGTTTTTTTTTGTATTGCTCAACTTCAGCTAAATCACAGCCTTTACAAGAAACAGGAATTAAAGTTGCAAGCACTTGATACGTTTCGTATCTTAGAGCGCTTAGAAGAGATTATGAATGAAAATCCATAGGTGTGAAGTAGTAAACTTACATTGCAGACACGAAAAGTTTATTTAGTTCAACGTTAACTAGCATCCAAAAATTTTTAAAAATTAAAGTATAAATTTAAGTGAGAGATTAATTCGTGATGAAAGATCAAGTAATCTAATGCGACATGGAATGATGGATTGAAACTTCCTAATTCGATGAATATATTTACGAATACCCAATATGCGAAACGGAGTAATTCCCATTCATTAGCCTATTTTCGGTTTCATCTAATGATCAATGATATATTTTAGATTTTTGGCATAAAGCTAGTTTTACCTTGTAAGTTGCTTGGAAGCACAAACACATGTGTTTCAATGTCATTCTGCACATATTTAGTACAGATACGAAAAGCCTCAAGCAGAATAAATTTAATAATAGTATTTGGAACAATAACTATGCCAAATTAATATAATGATTTCAACAATTGTAAAAACCAACCACGAAAATGTGGTAATGGATTCATACGTATGTCTGTGTATGGATATTTATATAAGAAAGATATTTAGAAGTTTTGTTGCGTTAAATTAAGTTAATCTTTAAAATTGTGGTTCAAATTATTGTAATATTTTTGGAAATTCTATATCCATATAATCGAGTAAGTGCCTATTACAACGACGGTATATTTATAACATGTATGCTGATATATATATATAGAATATATATATATATATATATATATATATATATATATATATATACATGTATAAGTATAATTTGTGTCAGGAATTTACTGATGCTGCACTGTCTGTCTACGTATGAAGTTGCATAAATATGTGCATCAATACGCAGACATCGACAATAAATGCTACAACAAAATCCTAATTTCCCACACTTCTTCGAAAATCATTTAATACTTTTTAGCGTGAGTCTGCTCTTGTCGACCAGTATGCAGTATAAGCGAAGCGAATAAATTACCAGGATTTAAAAAAAAGTATTCTTGCTGTCTTCGGCACGCCGTAAAGCTTCCTTATCCATAACCAATTATAACGTATGCGGGGCGCAATATGTACATCGTAGAAGATTTCGATAAAATAAATATGAATATGATAAGTTTACTAAATCTTAAAGAGATCGTCAGGCTCTGTATTTCTGTTTTCAGTTTCTTACTTAATGTTAGCTGCCTCGTGTAACGTGAAAATTTAAAGCTATCACTAATAAATTTGCAATGTATTGAATGTTTGAGTTCACTTTCATAGTTGACAGGGCATTCCACTTAAATCATACAGGGAAAATATTTATTGTTAATTACTTTTCAGTCAATTTTTTAAAAATTATGATCCACTTTTCTTTAAATCAAGTTTGTGACCTTGAAGTAAACACCAATCCCATTGTATTTGACCAGTTGTCGAACAACATAGCAAAACTACCGCCAGTTGCACGCACTGACGCATTTCGACCTTCCATGATCATCATCAGGGTATGACGGCACCGGACTAGCGATGACTGTATATATATATATATATATATTGAAAACAAAATTTCAACTTTCAATGAGCATCATCAGAGTACGATTGGTTAAATACAATGGGATTGGTGTTTACTTCAAGCTCGCAAACCTGATTTAAAGAAGTTCAGTACTATCAATCTTCGCAATCAATTATTGCTTAATTGTATTGCCTATATATATTTCTTGTGGCGAAAGTTAAGTGAACAGTTAATGCTCAGACTGCATAAAAATGTGTAGTCGACATTTTGGTCACAATGTATGCAAGACTACTAGAGTTTAGAGTTAAATTTAATTTTGCTTTTCCATATATATATATATGCAATAATGATTTGATCCTCACTAGGTCAGTTCTTCCGTCGTAATCTGATGATGATCATGGAAGGTTGAAACGCGACAGTGCGTGCGACTGGCGGTAGTGTTGCTTTTTTTTGACGACTGGTTGAAAACAATTGGATTGGTGTTTACCTTAAGCTCGCAAACTTGATTTAAAGAATTGCTACCACCACCAGCGTAATTAATTATTGTTTAATTATAATCAAATATGTCTTACATTTAGGTAAAAATACTATCCGTTTAATATTTATGCCTGTAAACGAACTTTAAGCCGCTTTTTCTCAAAAAGGGTGTGTTATAAGCCTACGTATAAGAATTTATTTTAAAATCAAATCTTATAAATGACATTAAAATTTAACTTCTATAAAAAGAAAAATGAATAAATCTCTTCTCTAACAATCGCGAATATCAGTCCCAAACGTATGTTTAAAATGTAATTGTTCGGATGGCATTGAAACTATTTTCTAGGCTCAAACCGTGAGATTATTGTTTAAGCTTGAAATTACAATACTACAAATATTGCTTCGTCTAAACCATTTTATTACAGTAGAACTCAATCAACTATGGGTGAAATTTGAGAATTAATGCCACATATCGTAGTAAGTTACTTGTTAAGTCGTTGCAAATTACAGACTTTAACTTTACCAAATACTACTTATTATTTCTTAAAAGTAAACAATCAATACATATTTACTATTGCATGTTAAAAATATGTACACTTGATGAGAAATCAGGTTCTGCAGCTAAATTTTCTACTTTTACTGATCAGATTTAAATAAAAATTCTTTCGGTCTCTAAATAGTTCAAGCTGAATTGTGCGTTTCCGAGTGACGTGTTGGTTTCCATAAAACAAGGCAAAATATATGCATCAGTGAAATTTTTATTGAAGAGATTTTATAAAAATATTTGAATAAGATTTCTTAATTTAATTAGGAGTTTATTGGTTAAATAAACGAAAAAAACAGTTGTTGTTTCTTTGCTTGAGAATAAAATAGTATTTAACAAATTTTTTTTTCTTACATAGAATTTCTTATTTTTCTTTGCGGATCTCCTACTTCATTACCAAATTCTGGTATATCCTGTTGCGAAATTGACATCTCTTTTTAGCTTTAATTTAATTGCATGTAAGGTGACTTACAAATTATTTTTAAATTTTGTGTTTTTATATTTTATTGCGATTATAGATTTTATGAAGTTATTTTATTTTCTATACTGATTATACTCCAGATAACAAATATTCTATTTCTTTTTCTTTACATGTAGAAAGGCGAACATTGTAATCGATTAATTCGTGGTTACAAGCTTCCAAAAGAATACTTTTTTCTTGTCACAGGATTTCCGCAATTAGTTATCGCATGTTGAATATAGTTTAAATGTCTTGATTTTGATGATTATCTTTTGCGATTACAGGCATGTGAGATTTTAATTTAACGCCACAGAAATAACTATGACTAGAGAATTTACTGACCAGCACCAAAGTTCAACGGCGTTTACAGCAAAAGAAGTGATGATTTTGAACTTTCACGTGATAAGGATATCGAGGAGAATATCCTTAATTGTTGTGTACTTTTCTTTTACGTAAATAGAAAACTTGCTTCTGTTAACTGTGTCAATCTCTGGCAAATGGTCGATTAATTTATGTAAAGAACGTTTAACCAGGAGATGTACGCCCTTGCTGTTCTATCTACACACGGTTTACATGTTAGATAATAAACCTAATCGATAAATAAAAAATAAATAGCCAATCAAACTTTCGATGTTGATGAATTAGCTTATATATTTTTGGGATTAGTTATTGGCTTAACAACCAAATGAAGGCCATTTTAAATAGATTCTTTGAATTCGCAGTTAAGTAGCTTTTAATCAACCACCGATTGTATGGGTGATAATCAAAATTAATTCAATTACAATTTCGAGCGTTTAGCACGTACTAATCTATTTTTTAATGAATTTAATAATATCGAAAAACTAGACTTATTCCGCATACATATAGATTTTAATCTCCCACCGTCATTGTAAGAGCAGAATGAATTAATTGACTAACAATTGATCAAACCTCAATGAACATATACTCTAGAAAATCAAAAATGGGGCTCAAATTCACATCATACTTACGCAAAGAATAACCACGTAAATTATGTACTAAGGTTATTGTTTCATTGGATAATGGTAACCAAAATTGAATGTACACATATAGAAACCTCATGTAAAAGCAGGTCATAACCTTGTAAAACAATGTCCACTATACCTATTTTTCATAGGTCGCAGTCTATCTAACCACAAAAAGGAAAATAAGCATATCTTGAGTTTTTATGCCACTTTAACATCCTAGATTGCGCTTCGTTAGTGTACCGGAAAATCTTGTTGCAATAGGACGAAGAACAACCTATAAGCTTAATATCATATATCTCAATAAAATTGTAGAATAATCCACTTTTTTAATATGTTGTGATGATTTCAACGTGTAGATATACATGGCCGAAACTGTCAGTCACGGCGTTCTAGGAAAGTGGAGGTCTGCGATGGCTACCTCAGAAAAAGTTTGTTAATCTGTTTATGTTTTGCAATGAACATATTTTGTCATGTAGGCTTTGTCTCAGATGATCTTGCTACCGTATGATGCGCAGCAGAATACATATGTTTGGCAAAAAATCAAAGAACAAGTTTTAAATTAGATAAAGGCTGTGCGATTACCCAATTGGATGATTTGTATGATAAAAAAAGCAATGTTACAAGCGCTATTATTATCTCATACAGACCACAGGAATTTTATTTCCTATGGTAAACATGTCTGCATAATTTGCTCTCTTCGTACCACGTAAGAGCTAGCCAATGCTTGGTTTAATCTTTTTTGTATCTACCTGACGCATTAAAGTATGTTGGAAGGAAACATGCACACGATTTTCATCTATCATCATACAAATAATTGCGTTCATTATGCTCGTAGATCACTCTGTGCGTAGACTCCAAGAAATCTGCCATTTAAGTGGAAATATGAATTTAGGGTTTTTATTATCGGTAAAATGAATATTCATAGCTGCAAGCAAGCATTGTATTCCAGTTTAGCATAACGACGTAATAAGCAATATGTGAAACTTTAAATCTGAACAGATAGAAAAAACCTGACAAAACAGATGATTTAATGAATTTTCGGCGCCTTTTTAATATCCATTTAAAATTAATTTTAGTTTCGAAAAATATTTGAATGTCTTCCAAACAATTGCGAGTGCCATTCATTAATTATACTACTTGTTCATACGTCAATTGTGATATATAGACAAATTATTATAATCAAACGTTTTATTATACCCTCGACTGATACAATTCCAGATTCGCTTGATGCAGAACACAGAATTATCTGTAATATGATACAACCAATGCTAAACCATGAAAGTTCACTTGAATTAAGTTTTTACAATGTATACATGATATAATGAATATTTCGTAAGTTTCATGTAACACAACGGATAATCAGAATGCATACACAAATGAAAATGACTAAATTTTATTAAAAAATGTTAGCGAAAATAGAATAAGGCAAATAGTTCGAAGACAAGACGTTTCAAAACCTCGTCTTCAAATAGATTGTGTTAAGTAATGTGCTAATTGAAAAAATATCACTTATGAATTAACCGACCAATGGTTAAATACTTACAACAAGAAAAATAACTCTTTGTAAGAAGGTGAAAAAATGCCTATAAAAACGGCCAAATAGTTACAGACTTTCACCTTAAATTTGGACAATATCAAACGAATTAAATACGTGTATCCGTTTAAAAGTTATATTTAAGTATTTGTTTACTTCACTGGAAATATCACAAAGCTAACTTGAACATTTATTCGAATGTCAAACAGTTTGTGAATTATTTTTTGTGCTTCATCGTATCATCCGTTATGTTCACTGTTAGTGGGTTTAGCTGTGTTTAAAAATACATTATTTCTCTATTATTCGTCTGATATAAAAACATCTACGAGAAATCTTGAATTATGACACTCAATAAATAGTACTTGTTTTATGTAATAGGTTATGTTTAATTCGTATGCAAAATTTTCAGTGTTTTGAAAAATTGTCAAATTCTTTCAAGCATGTCTTAATCTTAATTTTAAACAATTATTTATTCAGCGAATGAATATCACAATTCTCTAAATCATGTTTGCAATTGTAAGTTCAATACTAAACATATAACTGAATAGAAGTCGCCAAACTTCTGATAGTCGTACAAATTGCAACCTCTCATGGCTATTATCAGAGCAAAATAGATTACCATTTAACAAAGGTGAAATCGAGCTGCAAAGAAAAGGCAGGGAAATTAAGATATTGCGCTCACACCTTTAGTAGTCTCATACACAAGAAAGATGACTGGAAATATCTGCTGCACAATTTCTATGCAGTCACAAACAACACCATTTCTGCAGCTTTTGCCAAACGATTATTGGTTGCATGGATGGTGAGAACTATAATTTAAATCATGTTTTTGGGCTTTTATTAAACACCAAGCCCATTTTATTTCAACAGCCGCGCAACATGGCAAAACAACGCTCAGTCGATTTAATAAAATGAACACTTATTTGCGGAATGCCAATTTATATTCTAGTAAGAAACTGTGTTTTTGAGAGTTCATATATATATATATATATATATATATATATATATATATATATATATATATATATATATATATATATATATATATATATATAGAACAATAATACGAATGTGAATTCTATCAGTGTGAGAGCAGGCTTCATATAAAGTCTTCGGTGATACGACTTCATATATATATATATATATATATATATATATATATATATATATATATATATATATATATATATAACTTATATATCGATCCTTTAAAAATTGCCAACACTAGGATTTCCGATTTGGTAGCTAATATGAATACAATGGTTGCCGAATAGATACATGGTTCCAACACTATGATTGTTATGTCAGTACTTGATACCAACCTAATCTATTTGAAGATATGCTAAATTTCACCAAAATTTAGAATTACAACTATTTCTGAACACTTGTTACTCCAGAATATCCCTTTACATGCTCAGTATATATTATAGATAGTGAGTTAGCCTTGAAGTCGTATTTTCGAAGACTTTACCTGATATTAGTTCCTCTACTGCCGGTTTACACAATTGTATAGGAGACTGTACATTTCAATTGATCCACATTACTCACCCAAATATATTTGATGTATAGGGCGTAATATTGGCTACATCTGATGAGTCACAAGAAGCACGTAACGGATTTACGCATAGGATTATACCTACATTGTTTTATCCCTCTGGTCCTATTTGAACTAAATTGTTACCAGCCGCACAACACCTCATACACAATTTCAATTTATATTGAATTTTCTATTTGGGTTTGCGTACTTTGTAGCAAGTCAGTACAAATAGGGAACAAAATGTATACTAATGTCAGCATAATTAATACATCCATCGGTTGTTCATTTGGTAACTAAATGCACCAATCTACAAACCATCGAATTTTTTGGTATTTAAACAACTAGCTAAGTGAGGAAACACAACAAAATGTCCTAATGATAGTCTATAATATATTTAATAATTTCTCTGCGCCTAATGCTATGCATAACAAAACTTTAAACCAACGTAGTAAGTTTACAATGATTGGTTTATCGGCAGGCCATTTATTCGATCTCCTTCCTTGAGTCTAAATAAGATACTGGGTATTGTAGTCTGACTTCCATTAATATTCCTTATTTTCGCCAGCAAGCACGAAACGAATGTGCATGAGATTATACTTTCCGTTTATGCTGCCTTTGGTTTATCCTTCTGGTCACAACTGAACTAATTTGTTACTAGGTTCGCAAAACCTAATACATACTTGCATATATATTAGTTCTTCGCAACAAACAATATTTAACTGTAAATATATTGAATTGAATGATGTCATGCTTACCGCGAAATGTGATAACTGATATCGATCAAGGCCAGAGTGTATGGATTTACTGGAGTAACAGGTGTTCAGAAATTGTAATTCTCAATTTCGATGAACTATAGCATAAATTGATATCCATCAGGTTGGTATCAAGTACCGACTCGGTAACCATATTGTAAGTACCATGTACCTTTTCGGTACAATAATGTTGATATCGGTTACTAACACAATAGCCATAGTGTTAGCATCCTTTACAGACTCGGTATATATATTATATAGGTGAGTTAGCGTTGAAGTCGCATTGTCGTTGACTTTAGATGATGTTAGCTTCATTTTTTTCAGGTTTACGCATTCGTCTAGAGATTTGTACCGTCCTTATTATTCCACATTCTTTGACCAAATATATAGTGGTTAAAGGGGCGTAATACCGCCTCCTACTGATGAGTCGCCAGTAAGCACGAAACGAATGTGCATGAGATTATACTTTCCGTTCATGCTGCCTTTGGTTTATCCTTCTGGTCACAACTGTACTAATTGTTACTTTGTTCGCAAACACCTAATACATATCACTCTGTACATATTAGTTTTTCGTAACAAACAACATTTAATGCTCGTAATATTGAATTGAAATACGCCATGCTTACCGCAAATGTGATAACTCGATATCGATCAAGACCAGAGTAACATAAGCTCAGAAATTGCAATTCTCAATTTTGGAGAACTATAGCATAAATTGATATCCATCAGGTATCATGTACCTGACTCGTAACCATATTACATACCATGCACCTTTTTCGGTACAATAATGTTGAGATCGGTTACCAAATTACCAATAGCCATAGTGTTAGCATCTCATAGACCGGCATATATATTATATAGTGGAGAAAGCATGTTGAAGTCGCATTGCTCGACTTTAGATGGATGTTAGCTGCAATTATTTCAGAAATATTATTCTGTCTAGGGATTGTAAATTATCGTATTTAGTTCCGATTACTTCCTTTAGACCAAATATATATAGTGGTTAAAGGGCGTAATAACACCTCACTGATGAGTGCCGCCATAGTAAGTACGAGTTCGAATGCATGATTATACTTTCCGTTTATGCTGCCTTTGGTTTATCCTTCTGGTCACAACTGAACTAATTTGTTACTAGGTTCGCAACACCTAATACATACTTGCATATATATTAGGTCTTCGCAACAACAATATTTAACTGTAATATATTGAATTGAATGATGTCATGCTTACCGCGAAATGTGATAACTGATATCGATCAAGGCCAGAGTGTATGGATTTACTGGAGTAACAGGTGTTCAGAAATTGTAATTCTCAATTTCGATGAACTATACATAAATTGATATCCATCAGGTTGGTATCAAGTACCAACTCGGCAACCATATTGTAAGTACCATGTACATATTCGTACCATAATGTTGATCTCGGTTAATGACACTATAGCCATAGTGTTAGCATCCTTTACAGACTCGGTATATATATTATATAGGTGAGTTAGCGTTGAAGTCGCATTGTCGTTGACTTTAGATGATGTTAGCTTCATTTTTTCAGGTTTACACATTCGTCTAGGAGATTGTACCGTCCTATTATTCCACATTCTTTGACCAAATATATAGTGGTTAAAGGGCGTAATACCGCCTCCTACTGATGAGTCGCCAGTAAGCACGAAACGAATGTGCATGAGATTATACTTTCCGTTCATGCTGCCTTTGGTTTATCCTTCTGGTCAGAACTGAACTAATTTGTTACTAGGTTCGCAACACTTAATACATACTTGCATATATATTAGCTCTTCGCAACAAACAGTATTTAACTGTCCTAATGATAGTCTATAATATATTTAATAATTTCTCTGCGCCTACTTCTATGCATAACAAAACTTTAAACCAACGTAGTAAGTTTACAATGATTGGTTTATCGGCAGGCCATTTATTCGATCTCCTTCCTTGTGTCTAAATAAGATACTGGGTATTGTAGTCTGACTTCCATTAATATTCCTTATTTTTGCTTATAGGGTAGTCTTGATGGATCGCGTGCATGCTTCGAGAAAAGGGATAGTTGTGGAGCAGAATAAAATATGTTTCTTTTGATCATGTTAGATTATTAAATATTATTTATTCAGTAAATGTCAACAACAGACCGAAAACTCCATTTTTAATATGACTTCCTTCAAAGAAATTAATTTCTAAAACAAGATATCTTGAATAAATCTAATAATATTTCGTTAGATTCTAACTAATAAATCACTGAATATTACTTTGTAAAAATGTACTAGATCTTTCCATGATATATCGAATTTTTCATGATCCAGCACCAAATACTAATAACATCATTAAATCAATTTACCGTAGAATTTTGCGTAAAGCGATTGACAAATGAGCTGTGTCAGTAAAACAACCTCGTTATCGATTGCGCGTACTGATGATAAATTGCAAAACCTAATTTTACAAAAAAAATGCGCGCCATATGTTTGCCCGCTGAAATTATTTCTCCAGAAGATATCCTTTCTCAAAATTAAAAAGCCCAATAATTTTTACAAGTAAACAAATTTGCTCATTTTATAGAAAGAATTGTGTTCCTTTTCTTCATTTAGTGTTAATTCAGATTTACATTTGAGATTTTCTATTTCGTGCGGTTGGTTAGATGCAAAGTGAATGGTCTCTTGCTTAAGCATTCTTACTTCATTTAAAGAAAATTTATCACCATCCGCGCAATCAATGCATATCTTAATATTAGTTTGTGTTTGAAAGGCAGCAGGAAATTCAGCATCATTCTATGATATATCAAATTAACCTGCGTTTTAAAGCTATTGTACGTTTTCCTGACATATCTTGTTTGCTATTTCGAGCACATCATCAAAGGTTGTTCCACACTCACACAAACGGGCATCACAGAAAATAAATTTAAATATTATATGTAACACTATTATTAGACAATTTTATTTTTATCAACAACGAAATTAGCATTAGTACAACTTAATTTAAGCATTTAAATGTTGCTGGTGTTCATTACAAGCATGTATACACATGTATATACGTAAATATGCACATACGCAGATATGTACCACCATACCCATACTTAAAACAATTCCTGCGTGTAAAAGGTGCATAAGCTTATCAAGAGTAAGTGTTAACATTGTTCTTAAGTCATTTGGCCTATTATATATATATATATATATATATATATATATATATTCTTCAGAATGCCATCCCCATTGTACCAGTACCCTTTCCATGTGAAAAAAATTTTTTATTTTTGCACAAGAATAGGGTACTATATATATATATATATATATATATATATATATATATATATATATATATATATATATATATATATATATATATATATATGTGTATTCATTATTTCTGATACAATAGCTGTCTTATTCGGCTTTTTCCTTTCAATTTTAATTACTCTTGCTATACTGCTTTGAGTAACTCTTAGAATTGCTTGCATATTTTATATTAAATGAACTCATAAAGCCTTTTATTTAACTTTTTCAGTTACTCTTTACATTGCTTCTGATTTTATGCTGAAATTGTCCAGTTAAACACAAGGCCTTTTCGAAAACATTTGATTATATCTTCCACTCTTTTAAAGGTTTCACACTCTTTTATAAGAGACGCCTACAGTTTTTAAACGCATTTGATTTATTATGAAATTAGTTGATCTATTGATTAAAACTGTTGTAAATTGATGGTTGAGAGATGGAGATGATGTTAACTCAAATCTGTATTTCAATGGTCACTTAAAGAAGAGAGCATCTTAAAAATTTACTGAAATTTTTTATGCTTGTGAATGTTATTCTATTGAATAACATGTGAATTCTTAAGACATTTAATTTTATGCAGATAGTTTTTGGTTAAACATGTGTGTAAATCGAGAAATATAGGCAAGTAGTTAATTAAAATCTTAACATTAATCATTAAAACCAAACGGCTCATCGATTACGATTGCTCAATTAACCATATAAATATGTTTACTCTGTATTTTTAATTTTAATTCACATGTAAATAACCATATTTTCGTAAAATGATACATATTTTCCTATTTCACCGATGCGCATTTGTCTGTTCATACATATGGGTAATGATTAAACGAACATTGGTTGCGCGGGTGGTGATAACAATTATTATAATCAAGGTTGCGAACTTTGATTTAAGCATCAGACCCATTAATTACTTACATTTAGTCAGTATAAACTAAGAATTGTATAGTGTAGGAAAGGCAATTCATCCAGTAGACCGGTTTCATCCTTATTGGAAACTCATCATGTATTAACCAGAATTTGTCGCGGACAGGACTCGAACCTGGACAAGTCTCCATCGGAATCTGGTGCACTAACCACTGAGCTATCCTGCCGCACACTACACTACAAATTTTCAAGTTATATACTAACTAATGGTAACTTGGTTAGTCAATTCTTCCTTTAGGTGGAGCTCATATGGCATCCATTTAGACCCAAATTTCCAACTAACCATGCCCAATCTGTCATTACTGGAACAGACACCACATTACATGGGGAAGTGGTATTGAAATGAACATTTATAATTAAACGAACATTGGTTGCGGTGGGTGGTGATAACAATTATTATAATCAAGGTTGTACAGTCTTGATATAAACACTTGACCCATTAATTATTTACATATGTCAGTATAAACTAAATAATTGTATAGTGTAGAAAAGGCAATTCATCCAGTAGACTGGTTAATCCTTCATCACAATAGAATTTAGATACCGCGGACAGGAATAGTTTAAATCGCCGCACACACTACACAAATTTTCAGTTCAACTAATAACTTCTGGTTAGTCAATTTTTTCCCTTTAGGTGGAGCTCATGTAATGTGGTAAATTGTTCAGTAATACGATTGGGCATGGTTAGTTGGAACTTTGGGTCTAAATGGATATATGAGCTCCACCTAAAGGAAAAATTGACTAACCAAGTTACATTAGTTATATATAACTGGAAAATGGTGTGGTGTAGTGTGCGGTGATAGCTCAGTGGTTAGAGCACCAGATTCCGAAGCAGACGTGCCCAGATTCGTATCCTGTCCGCGGCAAATTCTGGCCAGTACTTGATGAGTTCCCAATATGGGTAATGAGTTCGATTATTGGTAATATGTCAATAGTAAATTTTATTAGCTTTATTGATGTGTGTTATAGGAGGAGATGCGTCTAAAATGATATTTAAATGTTTTCTTTTCATTTTGTCGTCCAGTTTGCCAACTGGACTGAGTATAGAGCCCAATTTGATGATGAGCTCATGAAAACGCGCCAAAAATCACAGGGAAACTTTCGGTATCTTCAAAAAAAGAATATGACAATAGAAAATTGTAATTTTAACATTAATTATTCAACCAAATGACGCATGTAAACAATATTCGTCAATTGAATTTACATCTATGCTTATTTAGTACTCTTGGAAAAATTTTGCACCATCAATATGCATGTATTTTATAAGTTATAGGTTTGATTGTATATCTCTATTATGTTTATGCGTATGTATATGTGTATGCATAAATGTGTGTAATGAATACTTGTGTTTGTTAAAATCTGATAGCAAGTGTTAGGTTGTTTTATGTACAGTGTTTAATAATTGCGTCAGAAATGTTATGACCTCGACTTATTAATTAAAAGTAAGTTAGTTGTGCTCATTTGGTGCTCGGTTTGGATTATATTAGCTGTAACTGCTAATTTAAAAAAAAAACGACGCTACTCTTATTATGATCACATTTTGAGGCAGATCCTATTAGATTCCATCGATTAACTCCTTGATTTATCCGATATACGTGCTACCGTACGTAAATTTGAAATTGCAATAAATATGAGATTTGGAGTAAAAAGAAAGTTGATCTTTACAGTTGAAACCAACCCTCTATGTGTTATATGTGATATTTTCCCAACAAAAGGGGAAGTCCTTACTTTTGTGTCGGTTTATTATTCTATTCAATATTGAGACTACAGGATTTTTTCGGAAAAGCGGGTTCACCTACACTCTCTGTTACTGCCTCCTGTTAGGCGAACCTTGCGACGTCTCAGGGTAAAATGACTGAATGTATTTGTATAGTTAGTTATTTACACGATCTTCTTCAAATGTTCTGAACCTTCATCAATCTAGTACATAGAGAAAACCTTTCTTACACATTAGACCAACTTACTTATCAGATTCTTATTGCACAATTTTTTAAGCTGGTTTGGTAATGAATGCATTGTTTCATGAACGTGAATTCTGACATATCAGTGTTTTCAAGCTCCCAGTGTTCTCTCGAAGCAATTGGACACCGATAATATAGCAGAAGTCCTCTTCTTCTTTCTCTAGTTACTGTTATCAATTCTTTGTATAAAATCCTTTTTGCGTCAAAAATTAAAATATAAATAGAACTATTTCATGACGAGCTTACCACATTTGCTTAACTATACTTTACTGAGCATTTTGACTGTGTGTGTGTGTATGATTAGACGCCTGATGATGAAACGAAAAATGCTGTTCCCAATCGTCGTCAGCCATCGCAGATTAGATCGTACTGAATTTCCAATGGTTAGTATGAACTATGTTGAAGTATTTTGAAGAAATAGACGAATCAGCAACCACAAAGACGAAATCAATGCGTACTTGGAATTGGAGATCAATGGCGACATTAGCGAAGCTGATACTGCAAAGCGACAACCCAAGATTTCCACAAGTGGTAATTATCAATGTGATGCCCGCACTGCGCAAACCCTCAAAAAATATCCACTAATGTAATATTGATGTGTGGTTGATTTGTTGACCTGAACTAAGATTTCTCTAAGATTCACAGCATTTTGAATGAGGAATAATAGATCATTTACATATTTTATTCATTTATGAACTTTTGGCCTGTTTATATATATAATATGAACGATCGACAATGCAATCTGCACTCCCTGCGGTGTTACCATGGCGACAAAATGAAACGCATACAGAATGCGATAAAAAAGACAACATACTGGTAAGAACGCTAGTAAAAGATTAAGTTAACATAGCGAAAGCTTGACCAAAAATAATTCAACCAAGACAAGAATATTAATCTCTCAAACGTCACTCTGAAATACAACAGGAATGAACCCTACATGCAAGAAAATACGCATATATATATATATATATATATATATATATATATATATATATATATATATATATATATGTATGTATGTATACTCACATAGCGACACGCGGTTTTCCATAAAAAATATATGTTTAACTCGAAATCAGACTACTTATTATCCATTAAACCAAATGGAAGCTTGTGATTTGCTATTTGGAATTCACGAAAGAAATCTCCCATTAAATATACCAAATATGCATTTTGTTATTAAATGTCTGTATTTGAGATATATATAAAAAAGTAAATGATACTAAGTAAATATGCTAGCTAGTGTTATGTCTAAAAAACCTAATAAAAATTCAAAAATACAATAATTAATAATTTTATTTAAGAAATTCTTATTCTTGACAATATGCTCTTGTTACGGATAATGTAGGGATTTGTATCAATTTATTATTTTGTTCAACAATCCGTCATTTCTCCATTGATTATGATCGGTTATAGAATGCCAGATAGTTGCGGATAGCTGCACCTTTGTAATGGTTATCTCCGAGACTGTGTAGACATTGTGGAGACAATAATTTCGGCGAAATATAGTGTATCTGAGGAATATTTGACTTATGCTCCTTAATTAGGTTATCTTAGTACTCTAATAAAGACCATGGAAGATAGCAACGCTTATGTACTTGCCACTGACGGTGGTTTTCCCGTCACGAAACTGGTTAAATAAACTTGGATTGGTGCCTATCCCGTGATAGTTATATAACAGTTGTGTGTATTCCAGTCTGACAAATAAGTTACGTTTGTTTCACTGAATGTAATTCGACAGTCTATTGTTTTTGCAGCCGTGTTACAACTGCACGTTCAACAGTAAACTTTTGATTTATTTACATTTGAAACCCTTGCTAATCTCCCTACGTTTGAATAGCTATGTCCCAGGCATTCTTGAGAAATTTGACTGAACTATGTCCCGACTGCATGTATTTGAACAAAATGAAATTCGTGTTACGTGTAAAGCAAGCTGATGCTACACAACCGTAAATAATTATCTAATTTGCAAGTAATTTATACATTGTAGAACTTTTTGTTTAAATAACCCAGTATGCCAGTAAAGGTAAAGTGTGCGAGAAATATTGATATAGGACATGTACCTGTCAAGGTATATGCTGCTGATCAAAATCACGTGCTTGAATACTTTGTTGCATCACTGTGATTGTCAGCTCAATTTAGCATTTTGTTTCCTAAATTAATTGCGCAACACTGTCACTTTTTATGTGCATATCATAACACCGTTCGTTTTTCAGCATGACGGAATATGATCGTGACATATATAAAAAAAATAATTTACAATAAGGCAAGATTTATCATGCACATTAGCATTTATTACCAGTTATATGTTTCTGCAACATTTAAGAACGTATCAAGAATATTCGTTTAATCCAGTTTAAAATATGCAATTTCCACTAAAATATATCTAAATTTGTAACATACATTTCACATCCATATGGTGTAGATTTTCATTTATCTTGACGCATATTGATAGGAACAAACATGTAAAATTAGTGTTGGTGTGTGTACTTCTCTTATTAACTGAAACGAATTTTAATCTAATTAGCAATCTGACGGTCACCATTGAAATGATTATCAATAACGCAGTTCATTTATTTACAAGTATAAAAAGGATTCTATACAATGAAATACAATATGCGATAATTGAAAATACTCTTGTTAATACTTTCCTTTAACCACTAACGTAAATAAAAATATATTTATTTTTCTGGATGTAAACCTCATTAGACGTGCTTATGTGGTCCAATTGCACATCAAAGTGTAATATTTCACGAAAGTTGATGAGTTTGAAAGTTATTTACTAACCGGTTTTTTAAATCTTATTTTCTTGTCATGTAATAACCGAAATAATAGCCTTAATGTGAGGACTATTGAAATATCAACCATATTGATTCATGAAATTAATAAAATAATGATCCTTATATTTACTCTACATGCGAGCGAAAAGTGCCGCGGTCTAACGATTAAATGTTTTCTCCTGTACAAAAATACAAATAATACAATACAAATTTAAGAAATTTACCATTTCATTATCACCATGGTCCCAAGTCATTACTATATCTTCCAAGAACCATAGGTACAGTTTTGGCTTTAGTGCAGTCTTATCCAAAAGAGTATTTCCCAAAAAATGCATTAAATGTTTGCTTTTGGGACCAACAAATGTTGTCTCATTGGGACATCTCGAATTTAGGCAAACATCGATTGTGTGAGTGGTATTAAACACCAATCTCATTGTATATAATCAGTTACCGAACAACATAAAAAACCTCGCATTTGTTCATAATATATGTAGAGGACATACATATACACATCATCACCATGATTAGTCCAATCGTCAGTTTACTTCTATCAACTAGGAACGTCGAAAACTTTCCTGAGCATCGGGTGTCGGTCTATTCGTGTACATACATATTATATCTAAGCATACTAACATTTCACCTTCATCTAGTACAAACTTATTACCAATTTCAACCAGTTGATACATGTTCAACAATGTTTGGTCCAAGAAACAGGAATATTTTCATATTCTATGGCACTTAAACATAGAAATTTTACATGTTTCGAGAATGATGTATATTGAAACACTTAATGGATTAGCAGGCTTATGCACTTGAACCAATAAATACACTTTGGGTGCAACAGTATCTCTTTGTATGAGAGAATAAAAATGCCCCAAATCAACTTCATCACTAGCAATCACATTATAGATTAATAATTTTAATTGCTCTTGTAAAATATCCGCTTTTAATTTTGTTATTTTAGAGTATACTTCCACATTAATAAACTGTGCGTACATTTTATTATTATAATCAGATCGACTTATCAAAAATGTAACTCCGCCCTCATCCACTTTTAGACATAAAGCATTATTAGATATTAACACATTTCTGTGACGTTAAATTTCATAGTTTGGCCTAAGTTTATACCCGTGGTGTGTAAAAAACCATAGGGATAACGTCTAATTCAAATTTCATCTTGATAGAAGTTGCGCTGTTTTAACAGCCTCTGTAATTACCTCATTTCTAACTGAGATTTCAGTAGAAATAGTCACGCTTAAACCACGGTTAAGTAGTTTAACTTTATCCATCTTAAGATGTACTGTGGATGTGTTTACTCTTCAATATGATTTGATTAAATTACTACATTCTTGAGATCTATAAATTCCCCAATCAGCCAGTTTTTTATATAATGTCAAATTCTGACTTATAATTTCTCAGTTACCGGATTTACCATTAAACTCCTATTTAAATTTAAAATCATTTCCGTGTGAGAGAGATGTTAATACAATGACCTTAATCTATATTTCTTCTTGATAAGCAATGTTTTACGTTTATCTAAATCACGAACCAAAGTGTTCATAATATTTTTTAAATGTCATGCTTAAGAGACATACCATACGCATTTAACCTAAAACTTAATTTAAAGCGAAATCATCATGATTTAAACATTTAAAAAAGGATATATATATGTAACTTGCCTCACAAATTGCATCTTTACTTGCGTGTATTTTTTATACTATTTGACGGCGTTGTAGCTACAATTTCATGTCAAATGTTGCTTTAAATAATGAAAAAGTTACGAAATTACCTAATCTGCATTTTCACAACATGCAGGCTGAATTGCTTCTCCAAAAAACTGGAATTCAGCCTCTATTAGTCAAAAAGCAAATCAAATAATAAACCAGCCAAATTTATCTGCAAAATTGTTTAATTAATACGAAATGCCATTAAACGAAAATCATCAAAATAATTACATCGTGCGCATGGTATCATTCTAATACAAAGAGATACAGTCACTTCCAGAGTGTACGGTTTAGTAAAGATACATAAACCAGGCAACCCTTTGAGAATTATTGTTAATGTCCAACACTCTCCAACATATAAAATGTCTAAGTTTCTATGTCATAGAATAAAGAAATATTCGTACTTCTTAGACAATACTTTGATGAATTCATACCATTTGGTTGAGATTGTGGATAAATGTCGAGCTAAATGAAAACGATAGATTGGCGAGTTTAGATGTGGTGTCAATGTACACCAATATACCAGTACCCAAAAGCACTAGACTATTTTCAGCGTTTCCTGGTTGATCATCCAGTAATATTGGAAGGAAGCAAAATGACGATAAGACACGTCATGGAGATGATGTACGTATGTATGTCCTCCACTTATTTTAAATTTAGGAATGCATTTTATAAACAGATTAGAGGTGTTCCAATGGGGCAACCACTATCGGTTCCAATAGCCAATATCTTCATGCATTACATGGAGAAGACTCTCTTAGATATAACGCCCTTAAATCCTAAATTGTATGTACGATATTTGGATGATATATTAGTTATTTGGAATCACGGGGAGGATCAACTGATAAATTTCTTAAACATAGCAAATCAGGTGAGCGAGCTTAAATTTACAATTGAAAATGAATCAAGTGGCGAATTACCATTTCTGGATGTCAAGTTAATTAGAAATTGTACAAAACTAGAACGGGATGTTTATAGGAAGGATACTTACTCAGGTATCCTTCTTAATTTCGATTCAAATCATCCATATAGAATGAAAATCGGTATCTTAAAAATCGATGATAATAAGAAGCTTAAGATTAACAGATAAAAAACATAGAGAGATTGAATTAGGTAGACTGCGAGAAATATTCAGTGCTAATGGGTAAGTTAATTGAAGCAACTATAATGAGCGTTATAAGTAAATTTAATCATGACTGGAAGTACGTGAAGTCAAATAAATTAAAAGATGACAGGAGGGTAATGATTATACCTGACTCTAAACTAAGTAGGAAAATCAAAAATGATAGCAGCAAAATACAATATACGTACTATTTTTAAAACAGACCCTTACCCTGGGTATTAAACTTCCCAACCAAAAAGGGAGAAAATAGAACCGTTAGACACATCAGGAGTATATGAATTTCCATGTAACGACTGTAACCTGATGTATGTGGGTGAAACCATGCGCCCAAATTAAGGTTAGACGAGGAGAACATAAAACCGCATGCAAGTATGCCCATGTTAATAGATCAGATCTTGCACGCCATACAGTAGAGACAGGACACACCATTAATTGGGATGGGTGCAGACGTATATCAATCTGTAGCCGTAACAGGTCGACTAGACTGATTAGAGAATCCATCGAAATTAAATCGAGAAATGACATAATGAATGAAACAGCCGTAGAAAAATCACTAGGTCCTATTTGGAATACAGCACTAAATAATGGTAGAAAACGAAGATTGCACGAATCAGAATCAGAAACGAGCTCAAGTAAAAGAATGAGATTACTGGATTGCTATTAACTTACAGATGTGAAGGGTGAGTAATTCACTATCTCATAATTTATTTCAGGATTATCTTACAGTATAATTCTTGTTATCAATGCCGCGTTTTGCGTACGCGGGTAATAGCTGTACACGGGCAGTTACACAAAGATCCGATTTGTCACTATTTCCAATTTTGTTTTGTCTTTGATCGGGTTGACTCATTTTTTACTTCAATTGGAAATGCGGTTCTATCACATCTTTGTTTACTGGCGACGTTTCGGTGCTTACTTTCCAGCACCATCATCAGGCAAACACAACACTGATCACAATAGCAGATTTAAGCAAATGTGGTAACCTCGTTCCAAACCATTCTATTTATATATATATTTGACTCAACACTATTTTAATCATAGAATTTGTCTCAGTAACTAAACTCTAATATATAACTTTTTATATACTCGGCAGACCAATCCTCATTACCTCCTCACCTATACCTCATCTCATCTCGTATGCAGAATATTTTAGGGGAGAGACAATATCGAACCTTTGTTATTTGTTATAACTGTATTGCTACTATGTCACGGTAATCAAAATTTAAAATGCTAAAACTAAAAACCTTGACTATCATATACTCTATTTTATTTAAAGCCGGGAACTCTAATGTATACAATGGTGAGGGATTGCGCGCACATAGCAACAAATTAGTTCAAATATGGAGCAGCAAGTAACGTAGATGGATGGAGAGTGAATGTTATATCGACGCTTAGTTGAACGATTAAAGAGAGGAAAAGATAGAGATAGCTCTGGACAACTAACGTCATAAAACTAATCGTAAGCATTGCGAAGTTAATCAACTATTGGAAATGGTTCGTATTAAGAATATTTGCTCATATGACTAAAATAATTCATTATATCTATATACATATAAGTATCTAGCTATAATATCGTAAAACCTTATATATATATATGTATATATATATATATATAAATAGAGAGAGAGAGAAAATAGACCATTGATAATTATTAAATATGAGAATAATTTCTATTCTTATTATATATTTATTTATTACGTTAGTCACACCTATATCAATATATAAAATACATGTCAATATGTATAAAAACATATATATGAATATAAGTTAACAGTATGAGACCAACATCCCTAATCCTATATATATATATATATATATATATATATATATATATATATATATATATATATACGTTTGCATATTTCAAATTATTATTTTATTCTTTTCTTACTGTTTTTTTATTACCGTGACATAGTAGCAATACAGTTATAAATAAATAACAAAAGGTTCGATACTGTCTCTTTCTCCCGAAAATACTGCATACGAGATGAGATGAGGTATAGGTGAGGTACTGAGTCTGCTAATTCTTATAAAAAGTTATATATTGAGTTCTAGTTACTGAGACAAATTTATGATTAAAAATAGTGTTGAGTCAAATATATAAATAGAATGGTTTTGGAACGAGGTTACCACATTTGCTTAAATCTGCTATTGTGATCAGTGTTGTGTTGCTCTGATGATGGTGCTGGAAAAAGTAAGAAATCGAAACGTCGCCAGAAACAAAGATGTGATAGAACCACATTTCCAATTGAAGTAAAAATGAGTCAACCCGATCAAAGACAAAACAAATTGGAAATAGTGACAAATCGGATCTTTGTAACTGCCCGTACAGCTAATAATTTCCGCGCAATGGCAAAAAACGCGGCATTGATAACCTGAATGCTTACACACTGCAAAATATTGAGTTCAAAACCTATATTTGAGGATCAAATATGATGCGACAGTGGTCACACTTATGAATCAGTACAAGCGGAAGAAATGCAGATTGTTAGGCAAGTGGAAAATAAATTGTTCCTTAATAAATATTTAAAATTTAATGTTATACCGAAAGGTTTTAGATTTAAATTTTCATTCGTTTTGGATAAAGTAGGAAATACTCTTACATGAGCTTTGTTTACATTTAATAAAAAATATCGATAAAGAAAAACTAAACAAACGTAAATTTGAAGTTGATTAGAGAGAAGACAAAAAATAAGGTCCATATTACTTTGGCGAGATTAGGTATGTTGGATTTCAAACATATTGAAGATTTCACAGACAAAACGAGGGATAAATGAAATTTTAAAAAATTAGACAAAGGCATGAAAAAACTAGCAATATTGGGAATTAATTGCCTTTGAGAAATAGGAGAATTGAAGAGGTCATGTCCAAACGTTTAGTTAATTTATCGAGAATGGATTCCAAGGAAGACCAAAAACAAATTTAATCTTGGACTTACTACTGCGATCCCTATTGATTACGTACTCTAGAATGAGATAATTACAGAAACAGTTAAGATTGCCCAGTTTCAGAAAAAGATAAGATCAGGTTTGAATTGGATGTGTCCAAAGCGGTGTTAGAGCACACAAAGAGGTGAGATGCAAGCATAGTTATGATCTAAAACGCTTAAGAACAGAATTATTATCCAATAAAGTAATATGCCTCAAGGTAGATAAGGTGGTGCAAATTGTACTGAGGAACTGGTCAGATTATGAATTGAAAGTGTATGAACAATTAAATAATTTAGAGGTCTATAATAAAATAAATAAAGATCCATCTGAGGTGTTAAGCAAGGACAAGTTAAGACTATAATTAATAGAATGATTGAGTCGAAGTAATTAGAACCAGGGACTTTAATCACATTACAACGTGACAATAGTCCTCCGGAGAGTTTATGGTCTAGTAAAGATTCATAAACAGGGGGAATCCACTTAGATTAATCATTTAATGTACAAAACTCACCAACGTATAGATTGTCGAAATTTCTATGCAAATAGAATTAGAAAATATACTTATTTCTTAGATTATACTTTTAAAAAATACATATCATTTTATTGACATTATTAGTAGATATAACTTGAATGATAATGATAGAATGGCTAGCCTGGACGTTGTGGTCGATGGTTAATGTCCCGGTACAGCATTAGGAAAGTGTGAAGCGTTGTTTAACAGAGTTCCCAGAGATAATAGAAGGTAGTAAAATGATGTTAAGTAGTATTATAAATTTTAAATATTTGTATGTCCTCCACCTACTTTAAGTTCAGAAATGAATTTTATAAACAAGTTGCTTTCCTATGGGACAAATTCACTATCAGTATTCCAAGTTGCCAATATTTTTATGCACTATTTTGAAAAAAAAATCTGTTGTTAAATCTCCTCTTAAGCCAAATTTGTGGTGTAAGATTCCTGGATGATATGTTTATAATTTGGAATCATGGGGATAATGAGTTAAATAAATTCCTCGAATTACATAACCAATTAGGTGAATTAAAAAGTTAACATTGGAAAAAGAGAATAATGATGAATTAACCTTTTTGGATGAAAATAAACGGAATGGTTCCAGATTGGAAAGAGATATTTTTTTTAGAAAAGAGACTTATTCAGGACTACTTCTTAATTTCTGTCAAAATCACCCATATGGAATGAAATAGGCATTCTTAAATCCATGATATTAAGAAGTCTTAGAATAGTGGATATAGAAAATAGAGATAAGGAAATGAGGAGATTAAAAGAAATATTCAAACTAAATAGCTATCCGTCATATAATAGGATAGATTAATAGAGATGAGATGTTACAGAGATTTAACAATAATATAATAAACAGTAAAGAAGGAAACGGAACCGGAGAAGCACAAAATAGTGGTATTACCTGATTCTAAATTGAGCAGGAAAATTAGAATAATAGCAGCTAAAATATAAAATATTAAAACAGTTTTAAGACAATCGCTTACTATAGGCAATAAAACTACCTTAACCAAAAGAAAGAGTAGAACCCTCGAGACATCAGGAGTATATGCGACAATTGCAAAGAATGTAATCTCAGGTATATAGGCGAAACCAATCTAATTAAGGTTCGTAGAGGTGAACATAAGACAGCCTCCAAATATGGACACATTCAAAGATCAGACTTAGCTAGGCATTCAGAAGGAAACGGGTCATGAAATAGACTGAAGGATGTAAACGCATCGCGTTATGCAACCGCAACAGATTAACTAGACTAATTAGAGAGTCAATTGAAATAAAATCAGGAAAAAGGTGTAATGAATGTAACATCGGTAGAAAAATCATTGGGCCCAATATTTAATGAAGCATTTTCTATGGTCAGAAAACGTGAGGCTGCGGAACATGCGAATTAAGTGGAACCTAAGTAAAAACCTCGCTTATAGAAAACTGGTTGCGAATGATCTGTACCAATATCAATTTCCCTATATACTATTTTTCTCAATAAAAATGTTTCAAAAGACGGTATACCGATTTAGCAAGGGTTAGTAGATAGAACATTAGATATGACACATTTGACTTACATTATCGCTTATATTTTTCAGTATTTATGTAAGGTAGGAATATCTTAATAAATGTATGCTAATACGTTAGTCATAGAGAAGATATTCATGGTTAATAGCTACCATGTATCCTTTTAAGAGGAAACCAAAATGTGATAGATAGACGGATATATAGATAGGCCTATGGGTAGATTGATAGGTTTATTCTATACACATATATATATATATATATATATATATATATATATATATATATATATATATATATATATATATATGACTCACACTGTTGCTTATATTTATATATATATATATATATATATGTTTTTATACATATTTATATGTAGGTTTAGTATATATTTATATTAGGTGTGAATAAATAAATATACAATTTGATTAATTGTAAATAAAAAAACAGTAAGAAAAGAATAAAATAATAATTTGAAATATGCAAACGTATATATATATATATATTTATATATATATATAAATATATATATATATATAGGATTAGGATGTTGGTCTCATACTGTTGTTTATATTCATATATATGTTTTTATACATATTGACATGTATTTTATATATTGATATAAGGTGTGACTAACGTAATAAATAAAAATATAATAAGAATAGAAATTATTCATATTTATCAATGGTCCTTTTTCTCTCTCTCTCTCTATTTATATATATATATATATATATATATATATATATAAAGGTTTTACGATATTATATTTAGATATATATGTATATAGATATAATGAATTATTTTATTCATATGAACAAATATTCTTATGCAATTATTTCCAATAGTTGGATTAACTTCGCAATGTGCTTACGATTAGTTTTTGAAAACGTTAGTTGTCCAGGCTATTCTCTATCTTCTCTCTTTAATCGTTCACCTAAGCGTCGATATAACATCGACTCTCCATCTATCTACGTTACTTCTTGCTGCTCCATATTTGAACTAATTTGTTGCTGCGCAATCCCCACACCATTGTATACATTAGGAGTTCCCGGCTTTAAATAAATACAGTATATGATAGTCAAGGTTTTAGTTTCTTAGCATTTTTAAATTTTGAATACCGTGACATAGTAGCAATACAGTTATAACAAAATAAATAAAAAAGGTTCGATACTGTCTCTCTCCCCTAAAATATTCTGCATAAGGAGATGATGAGGTGGTATAGGTGAGGTAATGATTGGTCTGCTAATTATAAAAAGTTATATATTGAGTTTAGTTACTGAGACAAATTCTATGATTAAAATAGTGTTGAGTCAAATATATATAAATAGAATGGTTTTGGAACGAGGTTACCACATTTGCTTAAATCTGCTATTGTGATCAGTGTTGTGTTGCCTTGATGGTGCTGAAAGTAAGCAATCGAAACGTCGCCAGTAAACAAAGATGTGATAGATCCGCATTTCCAATTGAAGTAAAAATGAGTCAACCCGATCAAAGACAAAACAAAATTGAAAATAGTGACAAATCGGATCTTTGTGTAACTGCCCGTGTACAGCTATTACCCGCGTACGCAAAACGCGGCATTGATAACCTGAATGCTTACACACCGCAAAATATTGAGTTCAAAACCTATTTGAGTTATAATTCTTGATTACTTGTTACCTTATTTTATCTATTATCTTAGTTTCTGTTGGTATTGAAGCGCCTTTTAACAAATATGTTTGTATGAGGGCAAAAAGGCAACTTTTCTTTTCACTATTACTATTATCTTTCTTTAGCAGGCAATTTTCAAATTGCTTTTATGACCCCTTTTTTATTTTAATTTTTATTTTTTATCCTATTAAAACGCTTCATTCTTGTCTAATTTAATTTTGCTAGCCCTTAATTAGTTACTCTGAAAATATTGCACCCGGGTATTCACAGTATCTTGCTCCGTCCTCACAGGGATACCACTCGTAATTGCTTCATTTTGAAAGTAAGTGAAAAAATAGGTCTGACGTGCGCGAATAGGAAACGACATTTATCAATTTATTTTCACTTGAATGAGTGATACGCGTGCCGCTAATTATATGCGACAGGTTATTTCTCAACCTTGATGAAACGCCGACATACTCTCATAGGCATCGCCTACGCTTATCTAGTGAGTCGTCAGTATTTATTATCAAATAACTGTAATTTCATTGCGATTTGTGCCGCTTTATTATATGTAACAGATTATTTCTCAGTCTTAAGGAAACGCCCTCACACATACACACACGGACGTGGAATACGCTTATCTAGTGAATCGCCAGATGTTGCTAAATCGCTGTAGTTTCACTGGGATGAATGTTCATGGGTATTAATTGATTACTTCTCAATCCAAAAGAAATCGAGAACACAAAAACACAGGCATGGCGTACGCTTATGTAGTGAGTCGTCAGTTTTTTTATTAGATCACTGTTATTTCATTTTGATGACTGTACACATGCAGTCACATATACAAACCAATGTGGCATACATTTACCAAGTGAAAAAACCAGTTATGCTTAAGAGATCTAACAATAAGTATAAATGGGACAGTTTAAACTAAATTTTCCACTTGGAATATTGATTTTCAAATTGTTTGTGTGATGTGATTTCCCTCAAAAAAGTCTTCATCAAGAGGAAGTCGAAATGTCTGGAATAATCTGGTAGACAGTGGATGCAAACACTTTGTGTCGCACCACAAAGAAAAGGTAATTAATCTATTCCCTGTCGTGCAACATGTTTATATTGTTCTATGTCAGTGAAGCTGCAAAATCGATATCACCATGACAAGAAACAATTAGTAAGTCAAGTGAAAAATATTCGTTTCATTTACATCATCAAGAACTCATCGGAGCTAGCAGATGAACTGAAGGGGAAAATCTTTATAGATAACAAAATGGTCTCACTTGACGTGTCATACATAATTTAGAACATTCCACTGGAAAAAACAACGTCGATCTCGTGTGACCTGATTAAGAATGAGTTTCCAAATTTTCTTATGTACAAAAATGATCTCAAAGATATCATATTAGCAAGTATAACATGCGCTAAATTTACATATGGAGAAAGTTATTATCGTCCGTTCAATGGTTTAGCTATGGAAAGCTGAATTGCATCTCTCCTGGCAGATGTATACACGCACAAACTTGAACAAACCAGCCTAAAATAAACCAATTGACAGATACGAACTCTACAAAAATTTATGCAGATAATCTACTATTGTTTATTCCGATTTATTATGCAACTTACGATTCAGAGGCGACCAACCTACCTTAATAATTGCACATCATTTAAACCGAAAATCTACTGATAACTTCCCTAATTCAAAAGGTAAAATCACTATCAGGACACGGAGAATCATGAGGTTTGAAGTCGAAGATCAATTGCCGGTTCTCTCCTAATCATCCATAGTCTATAAATTATCATTAATGTGTAGTATATATGTATATATATATATATATATATATATATATATATATATATATATATATATATATTCGACGTAAAAAAATTGAAAACAGATTTCAGCAACAGTTATCAACAGTTAAACTGACAAAATGTAAGTACTTTATGTGTCAGGTGTCTTTATAAATTTCGCAAACTTGATTATAGTAAATGTTATCACCGCCCGCGACCAATGTTTGTTTGGTTACCCCATAAATTCACATAAAAGTTTCCGCAACTTCAGAACATTAGGTTATTTCTAAGCGTATATTTTAAACGCGGCACACGGCCAATTAAACGAAATTCTCCGTTCTACACAAAGCAAATTCCGAAAAGTTTATATATATATATATATATATATATATATATATATATATATATATATATATATAATAAGCACTCGGTATAAACATTTAAAAGCTTCACCAACATGATATTTTAAGGGCCAATCCTGGAATCACACAACCGAAAAACAATTTAAGGGCATTCATGCAAGTCCGAACACTCAGCGGCATCAAATATTCGATTTTATTCACAAACAATTGTAGAAAAAACAGTTACCCAAAGTGTATCACTGCCATCATTATCAGTGACAGAAATAGTATAGAAATATGAATTACCAATACTGCAATCCGCACACCCTACCCTGTTGCCAAGGGCAAAAATGATACTAAAGGGAAAGGCAAAATGTAAAACAACATAAGAGGGTAACATTCGTACACGTAACAGCCAACGAAGCGTCACATGGGGAAAATTCAATCCATCAATACAGGAATAAGTAGATTTAAAGCATCACTCTGTAAGTCGATGTGAGTACCACTTACAAGATAACAGACACGCACACATACACATACGAAAATTCTCTTTCAAGTCCATCCAAGTAAGAATTAGAAATAAAACAAACAATCATACTAGTTACTACAATTAAGTTTGCGAATTTGATATTAACACCTGATCCATTAATTACTTACATATGTCAGTATAAACTAAGAATTGTATTGGATAGAAAAGGCAATTCATCCAGTAGACCGGTTTCGTCCTTATTGGGAATTCATCATGTACTGGCCAAAATTTGGTGAAGACAGGCCTCGAACCTGGGCTCGTCTATATATATTAGCTTATACCTTTCGTTCACACTGACTTTGGTTTATCATTATGGTCATTTTTTGAATTAATACGCAATCTGATGATCTAACCACTGAGTCAACCTAAGGCAGGGTAGCTCAGTAGTGCCTGTCAACCCAGGGTCGAGCCCTGTCCGCGGAAAATTCCGGCCAATACATGATGTCTTCCCAATAAGGACAAAACCAGTCTACTGGACGAATTGCCTTTTCTACACTATAAAAGTCTTGGTTTATACTGACAAAATATAAGAACTTAATGAGTCAGGTGCTTATATCAAGTTTGCAACCTTCATTATAGTAATTTATGCCATCGCCCGCGCAATCAATGCTCGTTTAATCATACTAGTTGCCACCCACTCAGTCAAATGAAAACCCAGGATGTACAATAAATGATTACAAGCGTTCGCGAAATAACCCACAATTGTCAAATTTGTAATTTTGTTTTTATTTCTTCTAGTAATTATAATTTACACACACACACACACATATATATATATATATATATATATATATATATATATATATATGTATATATATATATATATCATTTGACGCAAGCATTTTCGGTTCTACGTCAAAGATCTCTAAATGACTTATTATCTATTTTTCCTAAGTATTAGGATGATTGAACTTTTATTTCTATTAAAAATTTTATCCAATTCCATAACGTCTCATGTGGTAAGTTTTATTAATGAATCTCATAAACAAGTCTGCATTACGATCTGTTTTCTAAATGAGTATTTCTATATAGTGAACGAATGCAATTGAAACTAGGACAACTGACATATTTAAAACATGTATCTGTTCAGCACTTCATTTATATTTGTAATTGTTAATTAACTTCCATCTAGTACCCCTAGTGATCCAGTTAAATCGTGTATCATACTCCAAACTCATGTATACCATGATGTTTTGATATATGGATATAATAGACGGGCAGATTTCCGGGTGCTCGTAATAAAAAAAACGACAAAATAATATGAATTGCCGAAAATCTTTGTCGTGACATTCTGCATTCGAATTTGACTCAACAGAAATCTCTATGTGTATACTCAACATGGATAAACAAATTGTACTTATGCATTCTTATGTTTTGGTAAGTTAGTGCATACTTCAAAACATATAGGTGCCTCTTTTTACATTATTTATTAACCAATCTATATTGGAAATATTAAAATGTAAATAATTTACACAATTCAATTGTAATTATCAACAACCACTTAGCGAAACTACCGTAAGGTACACTTACTAACCCGCTTCGTCCATCCATGGTAATCACTAGAGCATGACGGCAAACTGACCAGCGTGGATAAACGATACGTATATATATATATATATATATATATATATATATATATATATATATTTATCCTGGGAGAGTAATTCTTTCTGGTGTTTTGACAAGATCACATTTGAATAATTGTGAATAAATGCGTCTGGGTTTATATGAAATTTCCTACACATCCGAAATTTCCTACAAACCCAGACGCATTTATTCATATATATATAATAAATTGCGTACAAAATAATTGGATAGATCGGCTTCACAATTTTTATGCGGTCATGAATATTAACCTTTTACAGATTTTTTTGTATGTGAATCAATTATTCAAGTAAGCAATAATTGAATGCGAGGGTGATGATAAAAATCCTTCAAATAAAGTCGGCGAATCCAATTTTATGCATAAATTAAAAATATTGTGCTTCGTGACTACGAATAATTTCTGAAGCCGAAATTTCCAGTTAAGTAGAATATTTCCAAGATTACTGCATACCTAATTTGGCTTTCCTTCCACAATGACTTGAAATGTATCTTTTATTGATTCAATTTAGAGCCGTTTCGACGCCATCCTAACTATGGTACCTCTTGGTTGGATTTCTCCTTGAATTCCGGAGAGTTTTTTTACTCTAAAAGACAAATACAGCCTTTCCAGTTAAGCTCTATATTGCGCGGCAAGAGATTATCCTGCTATTGGCAGTTTCCAAGCTGGCTACATTCTCAAAATGAAATGCACCATTTACACAGCTCATCAACGCATGCACGGGAGTAATTGCCTCCGTACTAGGAATGTTTATATTTATTTCAATATTTTAACATGTCTCTCGCTCTGCCTTAATCTTTTCGCTTTATATATTTTACTGCTACTTGTAGTCTGCTGTGCTCTTGCTTTAAGGTTAGAAGTGTCTTGAAATTCCTCAGACTTTCTGCTCTAGTTTAGATTCTGCGGTTAAGTAATGTACTCGTAGTTATTTTTAATGGTGCTTTCTGTTCAATCTTCTGAGCCTTTTTACCGAATCTAAATCTTATGTTTATTAAACATCCAGTTTGTATTGCAATCTAGTTAGTAATTCAGTCAAAATCCACTATTTTTTATCCCTTGTGGGATATTAGCCAGAAAACTTTCACGAATCATACAGAATTTGTTTACATATTTTCTCCGGATGCAATGGATCGATTATATGTGCAGCTGATTTAGACACATACCTCCTTTCAATTTCATAAACCAGTAGCTCTTATGAGTTGGAAGGTTCATCGTCCGTAATGTATCTATTGTGCAGAGACGGTCTTCTCTTAAGATTGTTGTGGCAATGCTCATAAGGTCGTGGCTTAGATATCCAGTGGATTAGTAAACTTGTTTGCTTTGAACAAAATTTTTGCACCTTTAAACCAGACCATATGGTCTATAGATACGTTGACAAATGCAGGTCTCATTAACCTTGCAACCGGCGTAATCGTTATATTTTTAAAGTCTCTCATCCTGCTATTTAATGAGATTTTCCGTGTGATCAGTGTCACACATTCGAGGATAATAGGAACATTTCCGAGCCTACAGCAGCCAGGTTAATCATATAACCTTGGATCCTTTCATTTATCGCCATCCTCCCTTAGGATTATTTTCCTAAGTAATCCAGTTATCCGTTTCGCGTCCTCGTTCTTGTAATTATACTAACTATTAAAAAAATACATCTTAGTAGAAAGAGTTCATTTCCAAATCGGAATAAGTGAATGTTCGCTGACTCACTGAATCCAGTATTAAAGCTAGGCGAAATGGAGACCATAAAAACAACAAACCAAAATCTAAATAAGTGAATTCTGAATTGTGATTCCTGCGTTATATAAAAATCGATGATAACTTTTTAGTTAAATCAAATATACAAAGAAGAAATACGTAACAAGTTTTAAGTCCAAAAAATTTTCAAATAGGAATATACGATCACAAGATCAGGATGATTCCGAAGCTCACAAACTCAAAAACGTTTTTAATATTGTAAAGATAATGCCGGAATCAATTTTTATTTGAACAAAGATGTTTACTAAAATATATTTAACATGATTTCTTCGCCAAAACTTTGTTTAATAAATCAGCTGACACTAGTTGTGTCAAAAATTCAAAATAAATTATATTTCATATAAAAATTTGCAGCCTTTGTCAAAATTATTTAAATAAGTCGGCGGTTTTAGTGATTTTAAGAGGTTTCTAGTGATCGTAATTGTATAACTGTGTCCCTTGCGGCTGTACTTTTTCTAGATATAGGCGAAATATTGGTCAGTTATTCGTACTTGTAGAAGTAATGACACACAGATCTGGTTTCTAATGGGATTTCTCTTGCCACAACGATATTTTATAATTTTCCTTTTGTGTATCATACAGTTCACATTAGTTAAGCGCCGACTTGTAACGATCCTTCACTAATATAAAGGGTGTTATATTGTATACTCAATTTAAGGACCTTCTCTCGTACAGGAGAGGATACACTATTTAATTTACTGTCTGCCTACGCCGAACATCACTTAATAAAATATCCCCTCGATTAAATATGTACAGCGTAACAGAACTCAAAGGCATGAAGATAAAAATTTGTTACATTGCAATAGATCCTAATTAAATGAAATAACGATATTTAACGTGATGATTGTTAGCGGTGTTGAGCGGTATAATTAATTTAGTGATGGTACAGTAAATATCAATTACAGAACACGAATAATGACGTGTGAACCTGAATGTAATGTCATTATATACGACAAGTTAAGATGAGCATTTTAATTGTAATTGAGTACAGTGTATAATGAAATCTCGTTAAATGCCTAATATGCATGGCTGCTATATGAAGCAGCTCTGCACTTAGTCTTTATTTTACACGAGAATAGTTTTTGAAAAAAACATGGTATACACTATCTTTCACAAATGTGGCAACAGGTTTCTTATAATAAAAGTTGCATTATTAGTTTAACCAGCGATAAGTGGAAATCTTTGAAAAATAAATATGCACAAGAATAAGACTGGTCTGAGCAACGCTGCTGTTGCGATAATGTGATTAAATAAGAAATTAAAATAGTGGCCTTAGCAAGGACTATGGCTCGGGCACTTTAGCTAAAAACAGCACTCGGTGCCTTGTTTAGACATTTTTAAAAGATAGATTTATTTAATTGAATTTATTTATTACATAAATCATTAGTAGATAAAATACTAGGAGTATGTCTATTTGAATAATTTTGATGCCGCCCAGACAGCGTGTTATAGTATTTCCGCAATTACTGTACCGGATAAGAAGGAAATCTACAAAGAAGTGAAAAACGCTTATTTGCCACCAATGTGTGACAAAACATTGCACAAATAATATATCCGCGCATGCAATCGACAATTGGAGATCGATAGAACGAAGAAGTTGGCCGTGCCATATATTTCAATCAATATGAAAGAAAAATGCATAATTCTGTGGTGCCTATACAGTTTTCTGCTTCATTGAATTCGAGGAAGTTGATAACCCGCTCTTCATTGCAGTCTCCATGTGAAAAATAAATAAGAAAATTAACCAGTTTTTTCTTGCAATCTTTGTTTAAAACGTAAAAGCTTATTAAAATTTCGGACCTACGTTCTTCATTTCCAATTGGGTAGCTGAATAATTTTTTGGTCTTTTAATCTTCTTTTGATGCAGGGAAGCTATATAATCGTTCTCTTTTTCTATCCTCAAAACCGTGAAGCATAATATTGTCACTAACTTGTGATGCTAATGTAAAATATGGAAGCTTATTAATTGTTCTGCATTGAAATATTTTTTGGTGCTGAGGTTTATAACACATTCTGTATTGTAATCACTATGTAAAATACGTAGAATTTAGTTAAACATTCGGATGTGCAATCTGCTTCAACACTGGCGATAATTACTCGAGTTTACATGAAGTTTTCGTTTAAATTGTAAATATTAATTAAACGTTCTAGCCGGAAGTATGCATTTACAGCAGATAACAAGACAAACATGTTCATAATAAATTTTTTTCACGGAATACCGGTTTATTCGCTAAAGGGCGCCATCAGACACATTACTCTCCTTGTTGTGCTATTATTTAGCCACAATAAATATAATAAAATTTGGAAACTCGAATGTCTAATAATAAGATTCAGGTCAAGGCGTTGGCCACAGACTAGATCTAAATTCACATTACGGTTTATGCGCTGCACATCCTAGGAGAGAAATGGTGTCATGTTGATGTTAGCCATAGAAATATTATTGAAGGATTGCCTATATTTCATTTATAAATAAAGTGAGTAAATAATAATTAAAATACTAGGAGCACTTATAGTAGTAATAGTGCGGCTATATATATATATAGCAGTGAATGTCATCATTAGGCAGTCTTGAATGTAAGATGGGTTATAGCCTTATATTAATATATAAAATAGAGACTAGGAAAAAATTGGAATTTAGCATTTTGATTGGATTTCAATATATTTTATTGCTCACTGACTAGTTAACAGAAGTTAGAATATGAAAATCCACGATGTCAGTAAAATCTAAGAACAAAAAAAATTAAAACTTAACATTCCACGTCGAATTCCGTAGACCGAGGAAGTACCAAAGCAGATGCGATTGTCTTGAAGTGCAGTCATATTTGTGATGCTTTCTGTTGTTATTCACGTGCTTACGGCAGAAGTTGGAAGTCTTGTTAAGCAGGGCACATAGCGCAGGTTGACCGAAACATGTAGACGGGCAGGTAATTAAGGATGTGACAAATGCTATGATGGGAGTCATAATGATGCTTGCAACCAGATTGATCGGAAACACAAAGCAGCGCTAGTTTTGAGAAAATGTAAGAATGGCGTAACATATTCGGCGATGCTGATTGCAAACGTACATTCTGGTTCAATAAGGCGCAATTTAACAGGCGATTGAAACTGACGTCAAACGGCGCGATAGCAAAGTAGTTTTTGTTAGCTCATCAATAAAATCACGTCTAAATAAGCAATGGGAAGCTCGCAATTCATCTATGCTCAGGTCAGTGTGCGAGGCCTCAGTATTGACAATTTGTCAGTTGATGAAAATTCAACATTGCATTTGAATTGAGTATAAAGGTGGCTAGACTTTAACTTTGCACGTTTTCGAACGATTTACACGTATTTGGATGAAATGAATTGTCCATTAATGCTTTGTGAGTTTCTTTGGTCTTCACACTCAAATAATTAAACTAGATCTTAGAAAGGCATTTGTAAGCTAATATTCAATTAGCGTATCAATATCGAAGCGCACACTCTAGATAAAACAATGTCTAGCTGTTTACAAAATTATTCAGTTGTCCGCCACAATGCAGATTATCTATTTATCCATTGGAGATGACTCGAAATTTCATCGGAAAATGTACGATGGAGTTTTACTTTTAATCTTCAGAATCGTTATATGTTGTACAAAATTTAAAATTTATGATCCATCCATTACCTAAGACGTGCGCATAAAGATTTACATTTAAAATCGAGAACAAATTGAAGGGTTCATCATGACAGTAAAATAGATTTTTACTAGCAAATATGTAAATAATAATAGATAAGTGAAATGATTTCTACTTCTATCTTGCGGTGTTTTCAACCTTCATTTTTCATTGAAACGAAACGTCTTCGAACATATATTTGATTGTTTTAGAAATGTATTAAATTTATTCATTCCTTAATTCTTAGATGCCATCTAACTCAAATTGTGTTCACTTTAGTATTCTACCTCGAGTGTAACATCTCGTCTCTGCTGTCAGCGTTTACTTTTACTGTTCCCATGATATCGGAGAAACATTATACTTCTAAACTTTATATTCAAATGCAAAAGACAACAATTTTTTCTGACCAAAGTGGCAATTAATAACTTTTACTAACAAATTTTATTGGATTTCCAATAAAACATTACATTAGTATACCATTTATAACCTCATTCAAATTCCATTACTTAGATTTCTCCTTCCCATTGCCTAGCTATCCTGCAGATTTAAAGTATTTCCATTCTTTACTTTTCGATAGCTAACTTTAGCGTAAATGATCTTTCATTTTATTTGGTTATGTAAACATTGCTCTGGACAATTTACAAACATTATCGACCAAAATTGTCTAGATTCAATACAGAATTGAATTTTCATCGCGTCTCTGACTTAAACTCAATTTAGTTTGTAATATTAACTATTTGACATTATTGCAGACTGTGGTTATCCGTGTTGTCTATTGCGTCATATTTTCGAACAATTTGCTGTGTCTTCAAAATACTATTTTCTCAACGTCTGGTGCGAATTGTGGAACAATGTAGAATGAATTTTAGTTCATATTTTCCAACCAGAAACAAACTCAAAATTTATGGATTGCACAAATGGGGCGCAATTTCATCCGAAATTAGACAGGAAATTTGTCACATTATAGGTCGTATAAATTGTTCGAATAAAGAAAGAGAGAGAGGCTTATCATGGATTTGCAAAAGCAAGTTCCACACATTTACTGCATATTTTATGTAATTCTGCTTGATGTATTAATTTAATGAATAGACAAATTTATTTGATTTACAGTAATTTACATGTTGTGCAACACAGGAAGACCAACTGCCTTTCATAAACGAATGATTTCTGTCTTAAAAATCTGTTTTATAGAAGTATAATATCCTTACATTGGTATCATTTAAAAAAAACTAATATGCTGAGTTATATACTCCTACTTAGAAATAATAATAGATTAAGACTTAAACTATGGGAACAGAAAACAGTAGCGGAAAAAATGGTATCACACCGTGTGAGACGTATTGCAACCTTTTATTGAATATATTTAAATGCATAACTTACGAGGCTGATAGAGTTCAGTAGTATCTCAAAATATAATGGAACTATTTCAGTCACAATAAATATGAATGGGACAATTCATAATTGTCTGTTATGTGTTGCGCACCTAGTAACAAATTATTTCAAATAGGACCAAAAGAATAAAACAAAAAAAGCATGAAAGTATGTATAACCTCATATGCACATCCATTTCGTGCCTACTGGCAACTCATCATTAGGAGCCAGTATTACGCCCTATGCCAACTAAATATTTAAGTGACGAATGTGGGAAAATTTGACGATACAATCTCATAAATGAAGGTGTAAATCTGAAGCAATGAAGCTTACTTCATATAAAGTCTTCGACAATGCGAATTCAAAGCCAACTCACTATATACAATATGTCCAAACACTATGGACGTTGTGTCAGTATCTCATATCAACATTATAGCTGCCGAATTCGGACATGGCACCAACACTGTGTTTGCCGTGTCGGTACATGGCATCAACACAATGGATTTCAAGATTTTGAAGTTAACCAAAATTAGTATTTAGAAAAATTTCTGAACACCTATTCTCCACCAAATCCACACATTTTGGTCTTAATCGATATCAGTAATAACTTTTCGCGATAAACATGACATCGTTCAGTTAAATATATAGGTTGCTAGATACTGTTTGTTGCTGAGAGTAAATATATTTGCATTTGTGCATTAGGTTTTGTGCACTTGTTAACAAATTAGGTCAAATAGAACTGGAAGGATAAACCAAATTCAGCATTAACTGAAGCTATAACCCCATTTTTACATTCGTTTATTGTTTACTGGCAACACATCAGTAGGAGTCGGTATTACGCCGTTTACCCAATCTAAATTTTGGTGAAGAATGCAGGACCATTGGACGGTACAATTACCTATACGAATTTGCAAACCCGCAGTAGTGATAATACGCAGTAATATATACTTTTATGAAAAACTAATGTACTTTCACCAAAACCGTTGCATGACATTAAGAATCAGTGATTTAAAAAATTAAGATGCAGACTTTCCTAAACACCGTTACATCCCCTGGAGATATATAATCTTTTAGATAATTTTAAGTGCAATCATATTGCCCTTGAAAACCACATTGAAACTTCGATCATGGCTTACGCTGCACATTTACGGGACGAGGTAATTTGAATTATTTCATGCTCGATTTATTAAAACAATAAAGTTCAATTAGACAAAATATTCGTCATAATAAAAATGGCGATGGCGCATCTATTAGCATTAGATTTATTTGCACGATTTTGAAGTTATATTAATTTATAACTTGGTAGAGTAATAAATAAAAGCAGTTTAAACAATTAGGATAAAATATTGATTAATTATAAACTTTGACTATTTAAAGAAAAATAAAACAAATTTCATTTTTATTTCCTTCATAAAGACTTTCTACAAAACTTCAAATTTGAAGGTTAAAGGTGGGCCAAATTTATCGCAAATAATTGCTACGCAAGCTATCTTGGTAGAGAGCTAGAGGAATTAAAATACCTGCATAGGGAGAATAACTGGGTTCATTGACATGATTAAAATTAATTGAATAAATAATATTAAGATATCATTAACGTAAATATAAGGTGATTTAAAAAAAAAATTTGCAAAGGAGTTTTATGTAGCAATATTCAGTATTTTTCCGGTTTTATAATAACTAAGAAACCGAATATTACACAAAAGATATAATTATTTCATTAAAAAGTCCATCTGTAACAAATATTTCGTTTTTTATTGCAAAGTTTTTGTTTAATATTTCCTGCCAAAAAACTATGAGCACTGGTATTGTTATAAGTTTTGAGGTAATTTTTTCTTTCATTTCAAATTGAATATTATTCTAAAAAAGCTGCTTAGCTCATGTTCTTGATCGTCTTCAAGTAATATAAAAAAATTTTTAAAATATTATGTTTTAATTCTTTTTTGTGTTTAAATCATAAATATATTTCGAATTTCTCGAGCTTTAATTGAAAATATTTTTATTTCAGGTTAATTGAAACACATTCATTATATTTACTTACAACTTTATGTTTTAATATTTAACGGGGTTTATTAGACTTGTTGATCCCGTCACATTGTGTTATGTTTTCTTATTTCTGATATTTTATGCTAGCTCTTATCCACATAAATGCATTTAATACTGTTTTATTTTGAAAGGTCTCAAAACTCACCGCATCCTCAAATAAATAAGATGAAGATTATAAAGTTATTATGGCAAAGGACAGCAAAGATGACTCAGCAAAACAGATAAAACTAATTATTAACTCCCTTCTACTCATCTGTGGCATTAATACTCCTGCTGATGTCATTACTCAGATTCTCTCTGTAAATTATGAATAACTGAAATTGGTATTCATTTGGCCTTTCGGGCATTATCAGTTTCGCAAGAGGCCAAGTTAAACTATAAATTTACCTTTAGACGCCAATTTCCAATGCCAATTGGATAATGAAGGTAATGCGTATTCCTTCTCTTAGATGGCTTGAAACCTAAATCTACAAATTCTACAGTGAATGGTCCTTAAACGCCAGTGATCAAAATTTAGCTGTAGCCGCCAGAAAGTTACTTCGTATTTCGGCACATTTTCTTTAATTCCGTGATTGCTCATAAAACAAAAATTTTAACTGAGTATTAAAAACAAACTCAAGACATCACATGAAAACAGATGGCTCTTAAATATAAATATATGGTAGATCTATTTAACGTTAGTTGTACATCAAGCTAGGATTCTTCGGTTGTCAGGTAGTGAATTCTCATTTATCTGGATGTTTCATTAACTTCTCCATTAGCGTCATTATTATTGTTATGTTGGATTACTTCTTTATCAGGAATTGAAATATTAAGTATTGCTACTAGACGCAAATGAAGGGAATTTTTTTTGAAATCATATTATATGTTAGATGAAACGATACACTCGTAAGAAAATTTGTTGCAAATTCTTTGGAAAAATGTTAAATCCGTTGACATATATCCCTGTTTTATTTTACTTTCAAATGTCACTCGAAATTGTGATAATTTTGTTATAAATAAAATTTTGCATAATTTTTATAAATAATTGTGCATTAAATAGCCGTGATCCGTTAACATGAATTTTACCAATAAATTTTTAATTTAAAGTCTTCATTGTATTCTCCATATCCAAATTACCCTTCATTTGCGAAACTGCTATACTATCATGTTTATATTTACAAATTAAATTTAAATGATCAATCGTATTTTGTTTCTGTTATTGTTTAATACTAAAATTTGTTCATGTCAATATTCATGTCCGTATTTCAACTTTGAATGACTACTTCCGGCCATTACTCAAATATTTCGTATGTCGCCTTTTAATTTTAATTACTACTGATAAACGATTATTGATATATAATGTAATGTAGGCAAAAATAAACATCGTGTTATATTCTCGAATTGTACTTGTGAGGTTCATAATAAATATGAATCCGTGTGCACGTGTTATATATATATATATATATATATATATATATATATATATATATATATATAAAGTCATGTTTAAAAGCCACAGTTTAGAACAAAAGAATCACATGGTATTTCGTATTTATTCATACTCATAGTTTACTTGATGATAATATTTCATTATGAATTTCCTTGATATGTATAATTATAATAATGGGCGTGTGAAAATATTTGTGAGTATAAAACTTTGTCATTATAACACATAAAGATATATGTTATAGCTTGCGCGTGAACAACATGTTAGTTTATGTGTATGTGTGTGAGAAACTACTCTTTGCATTTGGTCGTTATAGTATTTTATTGAACCTATTGCATCTAATTTCCGTTTCAGCCATATGCAGTGATGTTTTAATTGTGTGTATTCTTCTGCTACTTTGCCGCTTCAAATGTAATACAGCCCTCTTATGCGATTTAATGCCCGTTTTTATTTTGTTCGACTGAGTTTACACTTAAATGAACATTGGTTGCGCGAGCGCAGATAACATTTACTATAATCAAGGTTGCGAACTTGATTTAAGCATCAGACCCATTAATTACTTACATTTAGTCAGTATAAACTAAGAATTGCATAGTGTAGGAAAGGCAATTCATCCAGTAGACCGGTTTCATCCTTATTGGAAACTCATCATGTATTAACCAGAATTTGTCGCGGACAGGACTCGAACCTGGACAAGTCTCCATCGGAATCTGGTGCACTAACCACTGAGTCACCCCGTGCGGCAGCGTACTTAATGCAATTACGCATTTTTGATTTTTGCAGCTTAATTAAAATAAAATTGTATGCGTAACCTGCCAAAGATGACTTCGCTAATGATAGGAAATTTCAAGTAATTGATCTGTGTGCGCGCCGATATACATTGTGCTCCTCTTAAAGTATAAGTTGATTTCATGTCAGTTGGCTATCTAAATTTTTATTCTAAAACTGTTTTCTTTCCAATAACAATGAGCGGTAAGGGCTTGCCAATTAAAAGCTACAACATTTACGTTAAACAATATCGCAGTGCAACCATTCTGTTCAGAGAAACATTATTTGTTTGATTTTATATTTTTCATAAATATGTCATTATAGATCTTTTTACCTGATTATCGGGTTGCGATCCGATTTGTTTGCATCCGCTGTCTTTCTGGTTTTTGCTC
>JAQBSW010001411.1:0-135636 GCA_029291075.1 Eudiplozoon nipponicum | reverse complement strand
ATCAGGTAATACCATAATTTTGTGCTTCTCCGGTTCCGTTTCCTTCTTTACTTTGTTTATTATATTATTGTTAAATCTCTGTAACATCTCATCTATTAATCTATCTATTATACTTGACGGATAGCTATTTAGTTTGAATATTTCTTTTAATCTCCTCATTTCCTTATCTCTATTTTCTATATCCACTATTCTAAGACTTCTTAATATCATGGATTTAAGAATGCCTATTTTCATTCCATATGGGTGATTTGATAAGAAATTAAGAAGTAGTCCTGAATAAGTCTCTTTTCTAAAAATATCTCTTTCCAATCTGGAACCATTCCGTTTTATTTTCACATCCAAAAAGGGTAATTCATCATTATTCTCTTTTTCCAATGTAAACTTTAATTCACCTAATTGGTTGGCTAATTCGAGGAATTTATTTAACTCATTATCCCCATGATTCCAAATTATAAACATATCATCCAGGAATCTTACATACAAGTTTGGCTTAAGAGGAGATTTTAACAACAGATTTTTTTCAAAATAGTGCATAAAAATATTAGCAACCGGGACTGATAGTGGTTGTCCCATAGGGACACCTTTAACTTGTTTATAAAATTCATTTCTGAACTTAAAGTAGGTGGAGGACATACAAATATTTAAAATTTCCATAATACTACTTAACATCATTTTACTACCTTCTATTATCTCTGGGAACTCTGTTAAACAACGCTTCACACTTTCTAATGCTGCTTGTACCGGGACATTAGTATACATCGATACAACGTCCAGGCTAGCCATTCTATCATTATCATTCAAGTTATATCTACTAATAATGTCAATAAAATGATATGTATTTTTTAAAGTATAATCTAAGAAATAAGTATATTTTCTAATTCTGTTGCATAGAAATTTCGACAATCTATACGTTGGTGAGTTTTGTACATTAACGATTAATCTAAGTGGATTCCCCTGTTTATGAATCTTTACTAGACCATAAACTCTCGGAGGGACTGTGTCACGTTGTATTAATGAATTCCCAAGTCCTGGTTCTAATTCCTTCGACTCAATCATTCTATTAATTATAGTCTTAACTTGTCCTTGTAACTTATCAGATGGATCTTTATTTATTTTATTATAGACCTCTAAATTATTTAATTGTTCATACACTTTCAATTCATAATCTGACCGGTTCATAAGTACCGTTGCACCACCTTTATCTGCCTTGAGGCACATTACTTTATTGGATAATAATTCTGTTCTTAAGCGTTTTAGATCATAACTCTGCTTGCATCTCACCTCTTTGTGCTCTAACACCGCTTTGGACACATCCAATTCAAACCTAGTCTTATCTTTTTCTGGGAGAAACTGGGCAATCTTAACTGTTTCTGTAATTATCTCATTCCTAGGTACGTAATCAATAGGGATCGCAGTATTAAGTCCAAGATTAAGAATTTGTTTTTGGTCTTCCTTGAGATCCATTCTCGATAAATTAACTAAACGTTTGGACATGACCTCTTCAATTCTCCTATTTCTCAAAGGGCAATTAATTCCCAATATTGCTAGTTTTTTTTCATGCCTTTGTCTAATTTTTTTAATTTCATTATCCCTCGTTTTGTCTGTGAAATCTTCAATATGTTTGAAATCCAACATACCTAATCTCGCCAGTAATATGGACCTTATTTTTGTCTTCTCTCTAATCAGTTCAAATTTACGTTTGTTTAGTTTCTTAATCGATATTTTTATTAAATGTAAACAAAGCTCATGCTTAAGAGTATTTCCTACTTTATCCAAAACGAATGAAAGTTTAAATCTAAAACATTTCGGTATAACATTAAATTTTAAACATTTATTAAGGAACGAGGTATTTTCCACTTGCCTAACAATCTGCATCTTCTTCCGCTTGTACTGATTCATAAGTGTGACCACTGTCGCATCATATTTGATCCTCAAATAGGTTTTGAACTCAATATTTTGCGGTGTGTAAGCATTCAGGTTATCAATGCCGCGTTTTGCGTACGCGGGTTATAGCTGTACACGGGCAGTTACACAAAGATCCGATTTGTCACTATTTCCAATTTTGTTTTGTCTTTGATCGGGTTGACTCATTTTTACTTCAATTGGAAATGCGGTTCTATCACATCTTTGTTTACTGGCGACGTTTCGGTGCCTACTTTCCAGCACCATCATAGTAGCAATACAGTTATAACAAATAACAAAAGGTTCGATACTGTCTCTCTCCCCTAAAATATTCTGCATACGAGATGAGATGAGGTATAGGTGAGGTAATGATTGGTCTGCTAATTATAAAAAGTTATATATTGAGTTTAGTTACTGAGACAAATTCTATGATTAAAATAGTGTTGAGTCAAATATATATAAATAGAATGGTTTTGGAACGAGGTTACCACATTTGCTTAAATCTGCTATTGTGATCAGTGTTGTGTTGCCTGATGATGGTGCTGGAAAGTAGGCACCGAAACGTCGCCAGTAAACAAAGATGTGATAGAACCGCATTTCCAATTGAAGTAAAAATGAGTCAACCCGATCAAAGACAAAACAAAATTGGAAATAGTGACAAATCGGATCTTTGTGTAACTGCCCGTGTACAGCTATTACCCGCGTACGCAAAACGCGGCATTGATAACCTGAATGCTTACACACCGCAAAATATTGAGTTCAAAACCTATTTGCTTCGATTGACTTACGTTGACTTAGCGCTTCGCGTGAATCAAATACTAGAGAATAACAAGCCGGATATCGATCAGGACGAGGTTGTTTAGATAATACTTTTACCTTAAGGCAAGTACTTGGACAGCGATATGTGTATCACAGTCCAACTATAGCTGTCTTACTTCCCTTCAAGGGTGCATTTCACTAAATGGATTGTAATATTCCATTCGATATTCTCTCGGAAAGTGTTGTGCCCAACAAGTTTGAAAATTAATAAAGACGCGCTCTCAACAAGAAAACTTCTGGTCGCATAAAGGTCTAAAACAAATTAACATACAACTTTGCTTCCAGCTGCGTAGTTCGTCAAGGCTATCCACTTTCAAAATTATTATTTTATATTGTAATATACGCTCGTTCACACGTCTAAGATTCAGTTGTTGAAGATCTCCCGGGTGGTAGATTAGCCAATCTTGACTATGCATGCGATATCGTACCGTTATTCGACAATCGAGATTCTGCTCAGACAACTTTGTATAGATTAGCAGATGTTGTTTTGTCTTGCGGTATGAAATTCGCACCATTTAAATGTAAGCTACATTTACAAGATCACCCAATACTCACTCCAACTCTGAGACTGCAGAGTGAAGATCCAGGAATAGTTGACAGATTTACTGACATTGGCAGCTTTATCTTTAACTCGCAATATATCGAACAGGATGAGTATGAGAATCGTGAAACCTAGAGTAGCTTTCGCCAACCATCGCCATTTGTGGAGAAACACAATTTTTCACTCCGCTTCAAAGGTCGTGTTTGCAATGAATCTTTATGACCAGTTATTATACGCCAGTGAGACTTTGCTACTTAGAATTGATGATTTTAGACATTTACAGGAATTCGACCATCACCGTTTGAGAAACGGGACATGTAGGTTACCAACAACGAATAACCAACGCAGACATCTGTAGACATATTTTGGGATCGGCCAACAAGTGCTCCTCGTTAGAAAAACAAATTATGGCTCCATCGAAAACGTTGGCTCATTTACGTTTTGATTGAGCCTTGAATTCAAATGTCCTATAGAGCACTATTCTCTCATCCAGCGTCAGATTGGCGTAAGAAACAGGGTGGACAGAATTGGATATGGCTGAAAAAGTTCAAATCAACTATATCCAAATGGAGTAGTAAATGGCCCACTTATTTGCCATAATAGGATACACGTGCGCATTACAATTCATGGTTGGAAACCTTGCGCGATATGACATTGAGTCGAGATCATTGGCAATCTTGTGGTTGGTACCATATACCCACTCGACAACCATAGCGTTATTACAGTGTGCCTATTCGGTACTATAATCAGGTACTGGTGCAATAATAACATTCTTCTACAAAATATATAGTGGTTAAAGGGTGTAATACCGGCTCCTACTAATGAGTCGCCAGTAAGCACGAAACGAATGTGCATGAGATTATACTTTCCGTTCATGCTGCCTTTGGTTTATCCTTCTGGTCACAACTGAACTAATTTGTTAATAGGTTCGCAAAACCTAATACATACTTGCATATATATTAGTTCTTCGCAATAAACAGTATTTAACTGTAATGTGTTAATAGTTGTGCAACACCTAATACATAATTGCACATGTATTAGTCCTCCGAAATAATCTGAATCAAGTTGAAATGACAATTTTACCTTGCATTTACGCTGACTTGGCCATAGTGGTTTTGTATAGAAGTTTTGTTTGCCCCACTACTGTATATAATCTAGGTAAATTTATTCATTATAACTAGGTCCACCTGTCATAAATCTCTCCTAATTTCTATACCCACACTATAATTTTGTCTTTATTAAAATATGTTATTGTTTAAAAATATATTTTTATGGTTATATGGCACTGAAGCATTAGTTAAATATGGCTTTTTTATTGCTGTGAATGATGATGATGATGATTACCCAAGTGAAACTGAAGTCAATAGTTGTAAATTTACTCTTTGCACGCGTCAGGCTAATTGATTACTTCTTAACATGCGAAATTATGTAATATTAAATGTGGAAGTTCGGTTGAATTACTTGATCCTATTAGATTTAATTTTAGTTTAATGTATTGGTTCTGACGAATTAATTAAGACAATACAATTAAAGAATAAATGATTGCGCGGGTTTTGCTAACATTTAAAAAAATCAAGTTTGCGAGATTGAAGTAAACAAAAATCTCATTTTATTTACCCTGTCGTTGAACAACACAATGAAACTACCGCCCGTCGCACGCACTGGCGCGTTTCGACCTTCCTTGATCATCATTAGAGTACGACGGCAAACTGACTAGCGAGGATCAAACCGCATTGCAAATATATGGAAAGCAAAATTAGACATGCGGCTCCCACCTCTAGCAGTCTCGTATACATTGAACTTGACTGGAAATGTCGGCTGCACAATTTCTATGCAGTCACGAACATTAACTGTTTGCAGCCTCTACGACATATATATATATATATATATATATATATATATATATATATATATATATATATATATACATATATAGAAAATGCAATTAAAGAATAATTGATTGTAATTAATTATTCTTTGAAGGAAAAACTCGAAAAGCTGTGAACTGAACTAAAATGAAAATAACTATATTTTTTGTGCTGTGTTTACTTCTAGATTATCGATTACTCTATTAATAAGTGACATAAATTGCCGTAAAGAAAAAGAGAATTATGCAGAAAGTATTTGTGATTTCCAGGTGTGAACTTTGCTTGCTTGCTGAAATTGTAATTGTTTTCGTTACACCGTTTATTTGATTATTTTCTTGATAATCGTACAGTGAGCCTATATAAGACACGAATGTTTTCCTATTTTCCCTTATCTACATCCTATTACTAAATCAGTTACCGGGTCTTTTAGGCTTCTTTGTGACGGAGATAGTTGTTCGCGTCGAAATAGGTAGGAGAGAATAGGCCTGCAGTAGAGAAGATAGACTATGAGGACGAGTAGGCTATAGAATAATGGAGCAATTTGTAGTAGTACAACTGGTTTTGACCACACTAACAATAAAATTTAAGACGTGGCGTAACAGTAGACTGGAGAAACTTTATTCTCAATTATTAGAGAGTTACAATTTAGGTATTAAGTTGAAAAAAAATGGTTGCCCAATTCTGGGAATAAGTATGACTACTGACTTGAGGAATATTTGTCAGTCAGGCAGAGTGTGATGTTGCGCATGGGGAGAAGTTTACGGGCTGTAAATAAACACGAGCTCTGTATGTTGGTATCAGTGGAGCAGTTATGTTATGTTATCATCAGTAACAACAACATAAAGTAACTCCATACATCAACTTGAAAGGAATGATAACCGCACAATATTCATACTATTGTGCGCCTTAATTAAAAAGAAATATTTATATGTACAGAAATGGGCTAATTCATTAATTGAAACTGTGGATATTTTGGCTTATATGACTTTTACCTATGAGAATTAATAGATATGCATCTAAGTTCTTGGTTATTGCGCAGCTAAAAGCAATAAATAATATCTGGAGAATATGAATAAAATTTATAAATTCATTTCCACACGCGGTTTTTGCTGGTTTTTCACAGAAACGCACACACACACACACACACACACACACACCCAAAAATAGGGTTCACTCTCCACATGGTAAAATGAGGTACGTTTGCAGTATAGTTAAAGGCCCCACTGATTAGTCGCCGGTAAGCACGAAGCATATCATAACACAAGTTAAACGAACATTTCTTGCGCGGGTGGTGATAACAATTATTATAATCAAGGTTGCGTTCTTGATATAAGCACATGACCCATGAATTACTTACATATGTCAGTATAAACTAAGAATTGTATAGTGTAGAAAAGGCAGTTCATCCAGTAGACCAGTTTCGTCCTTATTGGGAACTCATCATGTACTGACCAGAATTTGTTGCATTATTGATTGTATCGAAAAATGATTTTGTACACATACTTGAGCTTTTATTGTTGTCGAGGGAAAGGATGACAGGTAAATTTAAACTATCAGTTTTGCAAAAATCCGATTGATTCACATTTCCAATCGGATCTTTGCGAAACTGTTAGTGCAAAGCAACATCCGTCGAACGAAACTCGCTGAGAATCAACATACGAAGTTCGCACTGCGCACAAATGCTTCAAATGGTAAATTTAAATGTTGGCTAAGCATTATAATCATCAATTAAACAATCATTGATTGCGCGGGTGGTGGTACTAATCCTTTAAATCAAGTTTGCCAGCTGTAGTTTTGCTATGTTGTTCGACGACTGATTAAATACAATGGGATTGGTGTTTACTTCAAGCGCGCAAATTTTATTTAAAGAATTGTTACCACCAAGCGTGAAATCAATGATTGTTTAATTGTATTGCCTATATATGTATATGTGGCGAAGGCTGCAATCAGTTAATTTTAGTGACTGCATAGAAAATTTGCAGCCGACATTTCCAGTCAAGTATATTGTGTGCGAGACTACTAGAGGTGAGATCCACATATATAATTTTGATTTCCATATATATGCAATGTGGTTTGGTCCTTGCTAGTCAGTTCGCCGTCGTACTATAATGATGACCATGGAAGGTCGAAACGTGTCAGTGCGTGCGACTGGCTATGTTGTTCTGTGACTAATTAAATACAATGGGATTGGTGTTTACTTGAAACTCGCAAACTTGATTTGAATAATTAAAATCATGAGACAATTGTGCAAAATTCTGACGGATAATCTTTTTATTAAACCTAATTCACAAATCCGAAATTGAACATGCATTCGAGATTTGATGCATTAGGAAACATATCAAGTTATATTCCAATCTGTGTATTCCCTAAATTTTGTCAAAACTTCTTTTTGCATTTGGTTTTAGTCAGTATTGTTGATCTCAATTAATTTTGGAGTATTATGAACAGGGCACTAAAGAAGTCAGGTGGCAGGTATAATCTGAATATCAACAAGCAAGCTAGTTATGTTAATGTTAACATGAAAAAACGCAAAGTATATTCAAGTAAGTGATGCGTCGCCGTAGATGGAGTCCAGAAATCGGCATTGACAAATATTAAGGAGATATTCTTTAAATCAAGTTTGCGAGCTTGAATTAAACACCAATCCCATTGTATTTAACCAGTAGTCGAACAACATAACAAAACTACCGCCAGCCACAACGCACTGACGCGTTTCGACCTTCGACGTCAGTGCGTTGCGGCTGGCGGTAGTTTTGTTATGTTGTTCGACGACTGGTTAAATACAATGGAATTGGTGTTTACTTCAAGCTCGCAAACTTGATTTAAAGAATTCTTACCACCACCCGCGCAAACAATTATTGTTAAATATATTAAGGAGATAGTAAGGTAGTATGAACCGCGTGGAACATAAAATATTTTACATCTTATTTTTTTTCAGGAATGTGATTTAATTGTTTAGATACGATATATATATATATATATATATATATATATATATATATATATATATATATATATATATATAGTTATTTTTCATTGTTTGCCTAATACAAATGCATAATTTAATTTCAAAACAACCTCTTTTAAAATTGAAATCTGTCAAATAAGAATTCCCCTATGTTGCCAAAATTGTTTGATTCTTTCCTTAAAAAATAATTAAACTTAATGAAAAGCTTTATTATTATTTTTATTATAATTATTATTATTATTCGAAATAATTGTACATAAACTTGATTTGCGTCATTTAAAGACCTGGAATTGGAATCATGATTGTATCCTTTTTCATAGTTATTGAGATAGAATTGTTAGAATACAAACATGCTACTTTAAATAGCATGTACGCCTTACTACAAATTTGTGTACATTTTAATATTTTTAAAATCGGACAAAGCGAATAATTTACTCATAATGCCATGACATCAAAACTTATTTGTAAACCCATGAGTTAAGAATAAATCAGTATGAAGCAAAAAAAATTTGGCCTGGCTTTAACTAAATTATTAAACTAATAAAATAAAAAAGACATTACCATAAGCGTAGTATTATCTGTTTTTATCTCAGATTTATTGTGCGTTGATGAATTGAATGAAATCTCTGAAGCTTATTTTTGAGAAGTAATATGATATTCCTTAACGATATAAAAGAAGACTCTGGCCAAAAACGACTGGAAAAGTTAAATGAATCTCAAAAATGTAACCATAAGGTTAAAAATAAAAGGTTTTGTTTGTATTTAGTAGCTTATTAGGGAAGGTCGTCAACGTATTTGAGATTAAGCCAAACGAAAATTAATTTTTAGCTCACGTAGGGATCCGAATATGACTGTAAGAAAAACTATTACTTTTTAAGATATTCTGATTTTAATATCAACTAATGAAAGCCTAATAAGCTACATTACCATGCACCATAAATTCATCACACATACATTATGAAATCGTGGATTGGAGAGATGTTGATTTTACTTATTTAATGCAGTTTTAGTTAATCAGAAAATCACAAATCCATTTAAGTTTAGCAGTTCGCACAACATTGAAACCTAATGAAAATGATGTTTATCACAAATATGCGAACTTGATTTTAAAAGTGTAATTCCAAGCGGTGCCATAAATAATTGCGTAAATGTATAATATTTCTGCGTGTGGAGAGTACTGCATAAATCTTTTGTTTGTTACTGGAGAGAATTTAAAAAATTGTCTCTTTTAATGAGGTACAATGTATGCCAATCTTCTAGGGCTCAGTGCTACACTTTATTATTTCTACATCTTAGATGTGAATTGCGGGTTGTTTCTTGTCCAAAGATTTATAAATCGCGCTCTGATGGTGACTATGAAGGATCGAATCACATCATTAAATTCGACTAGTGGTGATTCTTATTTATTCTGCTACTTGTAAAACCAAAAAGATAGTGTCTCGGATTTTAGCGCATTTTTCTTGTGCGGGACAATCGATAATATTCTTAGGTCGGTAAAATCTTGAATGTTGTACATTTTCAGGTGATCTGTTTATTGGACTTGATTGATGGGTTCTCACTTGTCCCTTCTGTTTTAATCCTTCCATCAGCTGATTGTCTGAAAAGGACGTTGGAACAAGATTTTCCACTCTTCACACGTCATTTTCAGACAATCATCTGATGGAAGGCTTAAAAAATAAGAGACAAGTGATAATCCATCATTCAAGGCCAATAATCAGATCACCTGAAAATGTATAACATTCAAGATTTTACCGACCTAAGAATATTATCAATTGTCCCGCACAAGAAAAATGCGGTCAAATCCACAACAAGAAGGGCAGCACTGCGCAAAAAGATTAAACATTTAAGATAGTATTTCGTCTTATTTACGCTAACATAATTTAAATAATTTTAATCCCCACCCGCGCAATTAATGATTTCTTGATAATTTAGTACGTGGAGCAAAATCTGCCAAAATCTTCTGCATATGACTGTTTAGAAATTGTGCAGTCGACATACCCAGAAAGGTATATTGAATAATAGACTATTAGAGGCGAGAGACGTATCTCGCAAGTAATTCCATAGGAATAATCAATAAGGATCGAAACGAGTGAGTACATGTGGCTGAAATTAGTTTTTCTATGTTGTGTGACTGATAAAATAGAAGGAGAAAGGGTATTATCTCAAACATAAAAGCTTAACTTAAACATTGAAATGTGATTTAAAAACCTCTTTAAAAAATTGTTACCACCGCCCACGTAAACAATTATTGTTAAATTGTATTGCCTATATGTGTATATGTGGCGAAAACTGCAAACAGTTAATGTTCGTGACTGCATAGAAATTGTGCAGCCGACATTTCCAGTCAAGTTCAATGTATGCGAGACTGCTAGAGGTGAGAGCCGCATATCTAAATTTGATTTCCATATATATTCAATGCGGTTTGATCCTCGATAGTCAGTTTGCCGTCGTACTCTGATGATGATCATGGAAGGTCGAAACGCGTCAGTGCGTTGCGGCTGGCGGTAGTTTTATTATGTTGTTCGACGACTGGTTAAATACAATGGGATTGGTGTTTACTTCAAGCTCGCAAACTTGATTTAAAGAATTGTTACCACCACCCGCGCAATCAATTATTGTTAAATTGTATTGCCTATATATGTATATGTGACGAAAGCTGCAAACAGTTAATGTTCGTGACTGCATAGAAATTGTGCAGCCGACATTTCCAGTCAAGTTCAATGTATGCGAGACTGCTAGAGGTGAGAGTCGCATATCTAAATTTGATTTCCATATATATGCAATACGGTTTGATCCTCGCTAGTCAGTTGGCCGTCGTACTCTGATGATGATCATGGAAGGTCGAAACGCGTCAGTGCGTTGCGGCTGGTGGTAGTTTTGTTATGTTGTTCGACGATTGGTTAAATACAATGGGATTGGTCTTTACTTCAAGCTCGCAAACTTGATTTTTTTAAAAATATTGTAGTTGCTTGCTAAGTTATTACAACTATACAGTATGCAGTATTGCGTAGCTAGTAACAAATTAATTCAAATTGGACCAGAATGTTATACAAAGTAAGCATGTAAATAAGGTACAATCTTATGTACACATGCGTGAGATAATATTTTTGTCGACCAACTTACGTAGGCGGATCGACCAGACGATTTATTCCTCGAATGAAAGGCGATTATAATTTTTGTCCATACAGACTTTTGTGTAGCCTTCTGGTCTTACAATTAAACAATAATTGATTGGTCTTTTATACTGTTTGTTGCGGAGAACTAATATATATGCAATTATGTATTAGTTGTTGCGCACCTAGTAACAAATTAGTTCAATTATGACCAGAAGGGTAAACCAAAGACAGCATGAACAAAAAGTATAATCTCATGCACTTTCGTTTCGTGCTTACTTGCGACTCATCGGTAGGAGCCGGTATTACACCCTTTAACCACTATAAATTTGGGTGAGAAATGTGGGAAAATATGATGGTAAATCTCCTAGACGAATGTGTAAACCCGCAGAAGTGAAGCTTACATCGTATAAAGTCTCTACAATGGGACTTCAACGCTAACTCTCTATATAGTATGTATACCGAGTCTGTAATGGATACCAACACTATGGCTATTGTGTCAGTATTCGATATCAACATTATTGTACCGAAAAGGTACATGGTGCTAATACTGGTTGCCGAGTCGGTACGTGGTACCAACACGATGGATTTCAATGTATGCCACAGTTAACCAAAATTGAGAATTACAACTATTTCTGAATATCTGTTACTCCAGTAAATCCATACGCTCTGGCCTTGATCGATATCAGTTATCACATTTCGCGGTAATCATGACACAATTCAATTAAGTATATAACAGTTAGTTACTGTTTGTTGCGGACAACTAATAAATATACAAATATGTATTAGTGTTGCGCACCTCGCAACAAATTAGTTCAATTAGCATGCATTGTAATCCATCGTGTTGGTACTATGTACCGACTCGGAAACCATAGTGTTAGTACTATGTACCTTTTCGGTACTATAATGTTAGTATCGGTTACTAACACAATAGCCATAGTGTTAGTATCCTTTACAGACTCGGTATATCTATTATGCAGTGTGAGTTAGCGTTGAAGTCGCATTGTCGTAGACTATATGATGTTAGCTTCACTATTGCAGGTTTACACATTCGTCTAGGAGATTGTACCGTCCTATTATTCCACATACTTCTACCAAATATATAGTGGTTAAAGGGCGTAATACCGGCTCCTACTGATGAGTCGCCAGTAAGCACGAAACGAATGTGCATGAGATTATACTTTCCGTTCATGCTGCCTTTGGTTTATCCTTCTGGTCACAACTGAACTAACTTGTTACTAGGTTCGCAACCCCTAATACATACTTGCATATATATTAGTTCTCCGCAACAAACAGTATTTAACGGTTAAATACGAAACCATTGTCTAGTTTGGAATATAAGGCTGGGTTATCTAATCTCTTCTCACTCGCCTGTCTGATATGAGAAACTCTACCAGCAATGATACGAAACCAGTTTTACGCAACGAGTCTTAATAGCTCGCAACCATCATACCAGTGATTAGGTCCAGCCTCTAATCCTGGAATTATTCTAATGTTCGAGTGTTTTAAAGAGAACATACTGGAAAATGCTAAGAATTTCTAGACTATTTTTTTTAAATTGAACAATCATTGAATACGCGGGCGGTGATAGTAATGAATAAATTAAATTTGCAATCTTGGCATAAACATCAATTCCATGATATACATACTTTTGCAACATAAACTAAGAATTGTGCAAAGCAGCAAGGGCAATTCATCCAGTAGACCGGTGTCGTCCTTATTGGGAACTCTTCACGTAACTTCCAGAATTTTTCCGCGGACAGGGATCAAACCGAGCAAATATTCTTCGGAGGCTGTTACTCTATCCGCTGCACAATTCAGACGAATTGTATCTGAATGAACATAAGCTGGCTAACAATTTTGACAAATGTGTTTACATAGTACTCAAGAACCGGACAGATAATTAGAAAACGTAATTGCAAATGAAGTCAGCCAAAATTTATCATAAGCTTCGGAGTGCTTTTGCACTTTTCTATTAAATCGATAAATAAAATGATAAATTTAAGTTATTTTTAAGAAAATTAGCATAATGCATGATTAGGTGTCTCAACTCTAATTCTGTCATAAAAAATAATATATTAGTAACTCTTCTTAATAAATTTTATATTTTAATGTATCTGCCAAAGCCTTTACTTAATAAAATACAATCCTAGGATTGAAAAGAATAAGCTGTTATTCATGTAAATTAGTATGTCTTTCCATCGTCTTTGACTTTTGTTGGTCTCTGAATTATGTTTACAGATCGGTAAAATCTTGATTCATTTACATTTTCAACTGCAAATCATGCCAGTCTCGTTGATTGATGGGTTTTGTCTAGTTCCGCCATTCTGACGCCTTCCACATATGTTCAGTCCATTGAAAATGTTTTAATCACAGGTTTGGCCGATTTTAGTCTAACGTTTTGGTTAGTTCTTTCTCTGACCATAATCATAGCATTCATACAAATGTCACAACACAGAAAACCAAAGTTTGGAAAATGTCATAACATTTGCCACATAATGACAACGATGCACAATATAAATTAGTTGTTTAGCAAGACAACCTTCCGTAAATATCTCACTTTAACTCTTCGTGTGTTTGATCGACAAATACATAAGAATAAGACCGATCATGTGCATGGAGGAAGTAATTAGAAAAAACAGTTGTATAACATTATCATGCCAGCATGTAATAATACAGGTTGCTTGTATATTATATATATATATATATATATATATATATATATATATATATATTGGTAACCATTCGTTTGTTTATGTTTATGCACCAATAAATAAAGCACGTATATTTGGTTTTGCACCAATATTAGTGGGTTAATGTTAAAAGTCTTTAACCAAGAATGAGTAAAATAAATATAAATAGATTATTATAAACCAGACTATATCAATTTACTAATAACTATGCCTGTTATGTTGTCATGAGCTGTTATTTTCGGAAATACGAGATAAAAAAGTTATGCATAGATCGACAAAATAAAGTGATAATCCAAAATCAATTAAGGACAACATGGAAGGTAAAAATTTTATGGATACGGTGTGCACAAAAGTTTGAGCAATCATTGATGCTTATTTATTTAGTTAGACAATTTGTTGTCCGAATTTAATAATGACGAAGAAAGGAAAAAGCGAAACAATACATGTAATTCATGACAGATAAGTTATTTTGTCCGATTATTAAAAGCGTGTTATATATGGTGAATCAGAACCAAACACTTTGGAGTATCAACAAGTAATCATACTACTGGTAAATATAAATAAATCGCACAATAAATCAGTCATTTAAATAAAATTTGCGAGTTTGAGCCAAACACCAGTCCAGTTTTATCTTGCCCAGTCGCACAGTATAACATAACTACCGTCTGTCACACGTTCAGATGCGTTTCGACCCTCTAAGTTCATCACCAAAGCACGGCGACAAACTGACTTTCAAGGACCAGACAGCAATGCATCTATAAGAAAAGCAAAATTAGGTATGCAGCTCTTAATGTTAGTAATTTCGCATCCACTACTTAAGTGGAAATGTCGGATGCTCTATTTCTTCAATGTAACCAGGCCTGCATAAATCAAACTGTCAATATAGAGTGGAACAATATTAATGATATAATATATTTCAGTAATAACGATGCAGATTTTAATTTCCATCATCAATACAAATATTTTAAGTGAGTAAAAAGATAGTCTGCTCTTTGATAAGAAATTATAATACCACTTATATGCAGATAAAAAATTATTCCCAATTCGTTGTGCTTTTGGTAGTTGTCATGGTATTTCACGAAACCCCATGTGACTTTTTGTGGTCTACAACAGGTGATGCCATTTTAATTTCTCGATTTCAGCTACAATTATCAGCTAAAACAACACTGATATCATGAACGTCAGCAATTTGATGAAGTTAAATGAGTTAACAAAATTCGAACGCCAAATAAGAATGTCAGAGGATGATTTCATTACTCAAGCTTTAATGGCAAATGCAAGAAAAATTTGGCAAGGTTTCATATTTGGTATACTCTCTAGAGAATCTCTATTTTGCTTTCGGCTAAACCACAATTAAACGTTGTTGAGGTTGTGGCTACTGATAATGCCAATAGCTCTCAGACAGCTCCTTGTAGAGCTGAGTAGGTCAACAGGAAATTATTTGTACGACGTGCGAGATTAATGCATTTGATGGTTCAAAGGATTGCAGAACGCTACAGAACAATTTATCATGTAAAAATTATACACAAATTTGGAATGTTTAAATGTATAAAGGAACCCTATGATGCAACTTCACAGGTTGCTGGGAAAATTAACATCCCCATGCAGGAAATTACCGTGACGAAAACTCATTTAAATAACAATGTTATTACGAATACTGACAGCATAAATGTGAAGGACCGCACTCTTTTGAGAGGATATAATAACCGGTATACGCGTCAGAATTACATTTGAAAATGTTTCATTATGTTTCTTCTAATCTTTCCTGTGCTATTTTTAATGCTTTGATATTCTAATGTGATGTTCTTTAATAAATAACTACTGTCATCCAAGACACGAGGACATGTGCTTAAGTATGTCAAACATGAATTTCACTTCATTCTACCCTAGCCTAGTCTCGACTGAGATCTCGTTAATAAAATATATTGATCGGCCAACTGGGCGAGGCTTTCAACAGAATCTCACTGCTACGAATTATGATGGTGTCGCACGCTCTAGGGTCATGTAAATTTCAATTTTTCTCCATAAGTATTTGATTATTCTTTTTTTATATCTGTATGCGTCTACGCAAGTTATCAGTGTTCGCCTGTCCCATTGAGGGCATACTTTTGGAGTTATTGGCTCTACAAAAATCGACACAGCAAATATATAAACTTTAAACATAAACAGAACAGTCCTCAATCCAAAAAGTAAAAATTTACATTAGGACTAGGTAAGTCTAAACAGAACTTATCGGTAGAAACACTAGTTAAATTTTGGCGTTGAATGAAAAACCAAAAAAGCACTGAGATTTCGTGTTTTAAAATGCCATTTTTTCACGAAGTGTTGTCAGACTTCAACATCATAGAAAGAGTAGTCACTTAGATAAAATACATTTTTTACTTATTATACGGTTTTGCGGAACACATTCAGATGAAAAAAGAAAACGAGTGAATGTCACGTTATTAGCTGATTTTCAATTTTGATTTGACCACCCGTTTTTTATCTATCAAATATATATATATACATATATATATAGTCTATATATATATATATATATATATATATATATAGAAACATCTAAGAAAATTAAAGAATTGATTTTTATCATACTATGTTTAAAAGTAATCTACTAATTGTATTGCAGAATAAGGAAGACCTGTCAATAACGGATTTATTTACCATAATGCAGGAACAAAAATTTAAAGAAAATATTCAACGTCGAATTAAGCCAAGCATTAAGTTGCTAAAAAATCAGCGCATGTGCAGCCAAAATAAAAACGAAATAAATAATAAAGAGCAAAACAAAAACAAAAGGTACTTTTAATAAAATTGGAATAAAGAATAACATGAAAGCCGATTTTCTGCTGCTCCGCAGTTACGGAACGTACACGTACACGTACAAATGTGTAAATTGAAATAAGTGGCGATTAGAAACGAAAATAAAAATGCAACTCTGAACAAACTAATATAGATATAGCATAAACATACAAATACACCGCATGACATTTTCAGACAAAGTTTAGACAATTAAACAATCAATGATTGCGCAGATGGTGGTAGAAATAATTTAATCAAGTTTGCGATCTTGAAGTAAAGACCAACATAATTGTATTTATTATAATCAAGGTTTTGGTCTTGATATAAACACCTGACTCATTAATTACTTACATATGTCAGTATAAAATAAGAATTTTATAGTGTAGAAAAGGCAATTCATCCAGTAGACCGGTTTCGTCCTTATTGGGAACTCATTATGTACTGGCCAGAATTTGCCGCAGACAGGACTTGAACCTGGGCACGTCTGCTTCGGAATCTGGTGCTCTAACCACTGAGCTATCCTGCCGCACACTACACTACACACAATTTTCAGCTATATACTAACTAATGTAACTTGGTTAGTCAATTTTTCCTTTAGGTGGAGCTCATATGGCATCCATTTAGACCCAAACTTCCAACTAACCATGCCCAATCTGTCATTACTTAACAGACACCACATTAGATGGGGAAGTGGTATTGAAATGAACATTTATATAATTAAACGAACATTGGTTGCGCGGGTGGTGATAACAAGACCGCAACCTTGATTATAATAATTGTTATCACCACCCGCGCAACCAATGTTCGTTTAATAATTGTATTTAACCAGTCGTCGAGCAAAATAGTAAAACTATCGTCAGTCACACCTACTGACGCGTTTCGACATTCATGATCAGCATCAAAGTACGACGGTAAACTGACTAGCAAGTAGTCGCGCATACATACTGTAGTTTTACTATGTTGTTCGACGACTAGTTAAATACAATGGGATTGGTGCTTAATTCAAGCTCACAAAATTGACTTAAATAATTGTTAAATTGTGTTATATATATATATATATATATATATATATATATATATATATATATATATATATATATTAAGGTCAGGTGCTTTTTTGTTTTACAAAGGCTTCAAAAAATAATACTTTTTATGATTTTGCTTTATTTAGAACTTTGAAATTGGTCGAATTGACTGCGGTGCCCCGTTGCCAATATATGATCGGAACTAGCTGATTTTCCTGACGGTGCCAAGCCTTTGTTAATCAATTTCTGTGGCTTAAATGATGGTTGGATTCTGTTTATCAATTGCTTCTATGACGTCCGATTATATGTGGTACGCACTTGAAATTTGTAGACTATATAAATATATATATATATATATATATATATATATATATATATATATATATATATATATATAGTGTGTGTGTGTGTATGGCGAAAGCTGCATAATTTAATGTTCGCCAATGCATAAATATTATGCTGCCGACATTTCCGGTCGTGCCCAATGTATGTGAGACTATGTGAGGTGAGAGCCGCTCATATGGTGATGCTTTCCATATATATGCAATGCGGTTTGATCCTCGCTAGTCAGTTTGCCGTCGTACTCTGATGATGATCATGGAAGATCGAAACGCGTCAGTACGTGTGACTGACGGTAGTTTTGCTGTTGTTCGACGACTGGTTAAATACAATGGGATTGGTGTTTACTTCAAGTGCGCAAACTTGGTTTAAAGAAAAGTTTATATTAAATGGCCATCTTCAAGACTAGGAAATGGGCATGTGACGTCCAAGTCATAAAATAAGTGATTATAAATTCAAGTCAACGCACACGAGAGTTTAACAAATAGACTTCTGGCACAGATAACAGCAAAACCTATTCGCGAACACCAATGAAAAATAAATAATTAATGGAAAAAAATTTGAACAGCAATTATAATATACATAACATTTAAAATATCACCCAGATTTCAAAATAGGTGCTGTTGTTGCCCAAAGGCAGTCAAGAGCATTGGCTAATACTATCGTGCAATTGAATCGAAATCAATCCAAATCCGACCTATGATAGAACAGTAACAATTATTATAATTATTTAGATTAAAACCACATACGATCTATCAATCATAATTAAATAAAAGAAATATATAATTAAGGAAAGACAATTAAATCAAATAGATATATACAATAAAAAACGATGCGTTGACATATTTAAATAACATATAAAAGCAATAGTAAATTATGCACACATATATACAATATAAACCTCTAATGCACTATGATATCATCAGAGAAATGAACATTCGGTGGTTTTTAATTTTTTAGAATAGAACAAAATATTTTAGGCTTAGTATCACAGTTCCACTATAAAAATATGCAACAGTCCACATTTACCTTGTTCGTTTTCATACTGAAATTTCAATAGGTCCTTAGGATCGCGCCTTTTCCGATTTCAGCTTATGTTTAAAGGACATCGCAGTAGGGAGCGCCTCTCTTAGCCATTTTGGCTATTGATTGAAGATTGTATAACTTTTTGAAAAAGAAAAACTTTTGCCAGCAAGTTTCAGCACCCTATGAGGTGTGATCGCCGATAGTCCACACCTAGTTCCCGCTTCATTATTCTTGGTTATTGGACTCCAATAGACACAAGTCCACCGGTCCAGGTGAAATGCTTTTATCCAATAGCACAGTCTCTTAAAAAATAGAGATTACAAAGATGCTAACTGTAGCCGGCAAGCAAGAAACAGAAATAATACAGCTCACAAATTGTCTATGTGCAACATCTGTCATTTTTAGCTAGTAACAAATTAGTTCAGTTGTGACCAGAAGGATAAACCAAAGGCAGCATGAACGGAAAGTATAATATCATTCACATTCCTTTCGTGCTTACTGGCGACTCATCAGTAGGAGCCGGTATTACGCCCTTTAACGACTATAAATTTTGGTCAAGAATGTGGGATAATTGGACGGTACAATCTCATAGACGAATGTGTAAACCTGCAATAGTGAAGCTAACATCATATAAAGTTTACGACAATGCGACTTCAACGCTAACTCACACTATATAATATATATACCGAGTCTGTAAAGGATACTAACACTATGGCTATTGTGTTAGTAACCGATACCAACATTATTGTAGCGAAAAGGTACAACTGAACTAAATTGTTACTAGGTTCGCAACACCTAATATATATTTGCATATATATTAGGTCTCCGCAACAAACAGTATTTAACTGTTCTATATTGAATTGAATGATGTCATGCTTACCGCGAAATGTGATAACTGATATCGATCAAGGCCAGAGTGTATGGATTTACTGGAGTAACAGGTGTTCAGAAATTGTTGTAATTCTCAATTTCGGTGAACTATAGCATAAATTGATATCCATCATGTTGGTACCATGTTCCTACTCGGAAACCATAGTGTTAGTACCATGTACCTTTTCGGTACAATAATGTTATTATCGGTTACTAACACAATAGCCATAGTGTTAGTATCCTTTACAGACTCGGTATATATAATATATAGTGTGAGTTAGCGTTGAAGTCGCATTGTCGTAGACTATATGATGTTAGCTTCACTATTGCAGGTTTACACATTCGTCTAGGAGATTGTACCGTCCTATTATCCCACATTCTTGACCAAAATATATAGTGGTTATAGGGCGTAATACCGGCTCCTACTGATGAGTCGCCAGTAAGCACGAAACGAATGTGCATGAGATTATACTTTCCGTTCATGCTGCCTTTGGTTTATCCTTCTGGTCACAACTGAACTAATTTGTTACTAGGTTCGCAACACCTAATACATACTTGCATATATATTTGTTCTCCGCAACAAACAGTATTTATCTGTCATTGTTGTCAAGTTTATTTCATTGGATCCATGTTGCGGCTGCATATTCCAAGATCGACCTAGGTAGAAACTGAAAACATAGAATCAATTTCCTCAGACTTTGCAAACAACGTCTTTAGCGAAAGCTCAGCAAGACGAGTTATATTTATGAAAAACGTATGCGAACAAGCTCTGTAGTTTGCTTATCCTTGGTCGTTCACTACGCCTCATACTAAACAAACTGCTGTCCAAATTACTGGTTTAAGGACTATATGCAAACATCTAGCTGCCAAGGCAGCTTGCTAGTGTGCACTCTCAAGCGGTGTTGTCCAGCAACCGCATCGCTACAGTCCGGGAACTGTTGCTTTGCGTGAGATTAGACGCTACAAGAAGTCAATTAAGCTTTAAAACCGCGAACTACTGTTTCAGAGTCTTCCACACTTCATGAAGCCACAAAAGCTTACTTGGTGTGTCTTTTCGAGAATACTAAATTGTTGTATGTTTTCCATGCATGCTGGCAATGATATAAAGGTTGAAAAGTATAAAAAATAATAAATTTTCGGCCGGGTTAGCTTTATGACAAACGAATGCAAAACAAACTATCCAGGTAAAGAATATAAATGTGGGTGACATTTCATTAAGTAATGTAGACAATTTAGCGAATATGGATAGCAATTACTGATATTGGACTTATGAACTTTAAGTAAACACGGAAAATCGTTTTCTAAACTGCATTAATTAATTAGCTGAAATTCTGATTGCATAATTTCAATGCAGTCGCTAACACAGATCAGATATCTTTTGAAAGTTTGTACAGTTGCAATTATACCACACATGTTTGGTATATGGGTATATATATATAGTTAATGAGTGGGTATTTTCATGTTCTCCATGCATACGCATATTTAGAGTTTAGTTATTGAGACGTATTCACTGTTTACAACCAGTAGTGTGTCAATAGATTTTTTTAAATATATAAATAGAATTGTTTCGAAACGAGGTTACCTCATTTGCCTAAATCTGCAATTGTGAGCATTGTACTGTGTATGTGTGATTAGAGGCCTGATGATGATTCGCGAAATTACGAATCGAAACTTTGCCAGCCAACAAAATTTATATCCTACCTCGCTTCCAGTGTTTCGTATGAACAATGTTCAAGCTTTCGGAAGAAAGGGACGAATCCGCACCCAGCCAACAAGTAGGCGAACTCGATGCGTACTTGGAAAAGAGGATCAATCAGATCTTTACGAAACTGATATTGCAAAGCGACAACCCGAGAACACAAATCGCGGAGATACAACAGCTAGCGTAGATGGTTTGAAGTAGTCGCCAAATTACCATAAATGACATAAATAGGTATTTATTGATTGGGCGAGTTGTAATAAGTTATCTACGGACTTGAAATAAGCGCAAGCTAAAAAAATTCAATTTCATTGTGACTGGCTACAGTTTCCCTTCCATTCAAATGTTTTTTTAAAAATCTCGGTTGGAAGTTTATTTTTAATGCCACAAAACTGATTAAATTTAACGGTGCCAGTGAAACTCGTCCGTTTTAATCAAGTCAGGCAGTTATATCACATGACTTTAACCGCCAAAACAGAAGAAAACTGTGATGCTTTAAAATTGGTCAAAGCCTATAAAACCTATAGCCGATACATCCTCATAATACAACTTCTCTACCAAATCTGGCTAGACAATTCCATGGTCCGAATGAAGAAGACAGAGTACACAACGGCTCCTACACATAGGATTTAGAGACTGAAAAATAGCAAAAATTGGTGGCACATTTCACCCCACTTAAAACGTCTTTAGAAATAAACACCTATCCTATTGTATTTAACCAGACGTCGAACAACATAACAAAACTACCGCCAGCCGCAACGCACTGACGCGTTTCGACCATCCATGATCATCATCAGAGTACGACAGCAAACTGACTATCGAGGATCAAACCGCATTGAATATATATGGAAATCAAATTTAGATATACGGCTCTCACCTCTAGCAGTCTCGCATACATTGAACTTGACTGGAAATGTCGGCTGCACAATTACTCTGCAGTCACGAACATTAACTGTTTGTAGCTTTCGCCACACATATATATGCAGGCAACACAATTTAACAATAATTGTTTGCGCGGGTGGTGGTAACTATTCTTTAAATCAAGTTTGCGAGCTTGAAGTAAACACCAATCCCATTGTATTTAGCCACCACCCGCGCAATCAATTATTGTTAATTTGTATTGCCTATATATGTGTGTGGCGAAAGCTACAAACAGCTAATGTTCGTGACTGCATAGCAATTGTGCAACCGACATTTCCAGTCAAGTTCAATGTATGCAAGACTGCTAGATGTGAGAGCCGCATATCTAACTTTGACTTCCATATATATTCAATGTGGTTTGATCCTCGATAGTCAATTCCGGTGGCAACATCTACGTTCATACTAACCACTGGACACGAGATACGATCTAATCTTTGTTGACTGGCGACGTTTCGATTCGTAATTTACCGAATCATCACCAGGCCTCTAACCAAACTTACACAGTAAAATGCTTTTTAATAATAATTGATTGCGCGGGTGGTGATAACAACTCTTTAAATCAAGTTTGCGAGCTTGAAGTAAACAACAATCCAATTGTATTTAACCAGTCGTCGAACAACATAACAAAACTACATTTCCAGTCAAGTTTAATGTATGTGAGACTGCTAGAGGTGAGGGCCGCATATCTAAATTTGATTTCCATATATATTCAATGCGGTTTGATCCTCGATAGTCAGTTTGCCGTCGTACTCTGATGATGATCATGGAAGGTTCGAAACGCGTCAGTACGTTGCGGCGGGCGGTAATTTTGTTATGTTATTCGACGACTGGTTAAATACATTGGGATTGGTGTTAACTTCAACCTCGCAAACTTGATTCAAAGAATTGTTACCACCACCCGTGCAATTAATTATTGTTAAATTCTTTAGAAATAAATTTAATAAACGTTGTAATAAGAAAGGATAAAGTTTTACCACACAAGAAAGTCAAAAATGTTTTCTACGCCACTTTCTACTTCCTTCACCATAAATCTATATTAACAGTTATTAGATTAATCGCTTAGGAAAAGTACACACAGTATATACACGTAGTAAAAAGTTCAAAAGGTAAAATCTAATTAACATTTATACCACTCATATCATGAAAGCCGCAATAAGTTGAAAATCTACATTATGTCAGCAGCTCCAAAATATTGTGACGAGATAATTCTTATGTGCGTTCTATCAAAAAGCGCAGAACTATATAAGGAATATGTAAGTAGGTAAGCAATTGAAAAGTAGGCGTTTAAATAAAACGCATATTTTTTTTGAAAAAATAATCAACCAGTCTTTCGCTCAATCAGCAAGGCTACTGAACTACGATACATTGCTCTAGCCAGACAGTCACTCTGTATAACTGCGCTACTACAGTTTGTTTTTATATACATTTTCATCTTGAATCCTACCCCTTATTGAGCAAAAAATGCAGTAACCAGAGTATCATGACTATGACAGAAACACTTTCGATTCCATCAGTTTGCATAAAGAATAAGACATTGTTAGAGTTAAAATCTATGAAGCCAACATAATTTTGAACTTTATGCACTCTGTTTAACTCTTCTCAAGGCAATTGAATTAAATTATATTATAGGGAAATATTTTTCAAACAGAATCATTCTCATTCAAACAAATCTTGCATATATATTAGTTCTCCGCAATAAACAGTATTTAAATCTTGCATTTATTCCAGCCCTTGTCGGCTAAAGCTGCCAAAAAGTTGATGTTCGTGACTGTGTAGAAATTGTTCATCGGGCATTTCCAGTCAAGTACAATGTGTGCGAGAGTACTGGAGCCGCATACCTAATTTTGCTTTCCATATTTATTCATTGCGGTTTGATCATCACTAGACAGTTTTCCGTCGTACTCTGAAGATTATATGTCGAAACGCGTCAGTATGTTGGACTAACGATAGCTTGACAGTCATCAATACTTGACTTAATGATTGTCAAATGGTTTGTGGGATGTGCTTCCTACTGAAAAATGCTTCCGAAACTGGAAGCCGAAATATATGGAGTAAAATTAAAGACTGTGGATGCAATCCAATGAATCTTCCGATGGTGCTGTCGAGTTTCAAAACAATATTGAATGGCATGTTACACGTTTTTCGTCAGCAGTTCCTACTACAACTGATTCCTTGATCGAGACGTAATAAGACAATTTTCGTTAGTACCTGTTTAAATCACGTCTAAGGACTTGTAATAAACAAAAGTTTAATTTTTTAATCATTCACCAATGACAGAAAATCACGCTCTGCCTTACGAACTGGCAGGTTCCGATCATTCGCCTTCATAATCAGAGCGCGACGGTTAACAAATTGTATAGTAGTTTAAAAGTAAATACCCAGATTTATTGCACTTGACCGGAGTGTTGTAGAGGCCGTTTGGTTACTACCATACGAGAGACTCTGAGATGCCAGGCCCGGATAATCCATATATGCGGTATGATCATCTAATTTTGAGTACTTAATTCCTCTGAACTATCTTTTAACCACATTCCTTAAGTCCACTTGCTAATTGCTCTGTATCCTCAATATTTAATAAACCAGCCATAATATTAGGATTGGATTTCTTGCAATTTATATATTATAATAAGTGTGCTCATCCAATTATGCTGATATCCACAGATTACAGAACGATACGGTGGTGACCTTGAAGACATCCACGATCATCGTCAGAGTACGATGGAGGGTCGAAACGCGTCAGTGCGTTGCGGCTGGCGGTAGTAATGTTATGTTGCTCGACGACTGGTTAAATACAATGGGATTGGTGTTTACTTCAAGCTCGAAACCTTGATTTAAAGCATTGTTACCACCACCCGCGCAATCAATTTTTGTTTAAATTGTATTGCCTATATATGTATATGTGGCGAAAGCTGCAAACAGTTAATGTTCGTGACTGCATAGAAATTGTGCAGCCGTCATTTCTAGTCAAGTTCAATGTATGCGAGACTGCTAGAGGTGAGAGCCGCCTATCTAAATTTGATTTCCATATATATTTAATGCGGTTTGATCCTCGATAGTCAGTTTGTCGTCGTACACACAATTTTCAGTTATACACTAACTAATGTTTCTTGATTAGACTTTCCTTTAGGTGGAGCTTATATGGCATCCATTTGGCCCAAATAATCCAACTAAATATCCCCCAATGTGTCATTATATAACATCTTCTTTAAATCAAGTTTGCGAGCTTGAAGTAAGCACCAATCCCATTGTATTTAACCAGTCGTCGATATTTCCAGTCAAGTTCAATGTATGCGAGACTGCTAGAGGTGAGTTCCGCATATCTTAATTTGATTTCCATATATATGCAATGCGGTTTGATCCTCGATAGTCAGTTTGCCGTCGTACTCTGATGATGATCATGGAAGGTCGAAACGCGTCAGTGCGTTGCGGCTGGCGGTAGTTTTGTTATGTTGTTCGACGTCTGGTTAAATACAATAAGTATTATTTTACTTAGAAGAGGCAATTTATCAAATGGACAGGTTTCATACTTATTGGGAACGCATTACGTACTGTCCAGAGTTTGCCGTGGACAGGGCTCCAACCTGAGCAGGCCTGCTTCTGAATCTGGTGTTCTAACTAATAAGCCACCATGTCGCACGCTACAACCAATTTCAATTATACAAGAACTAATGTTTTGGTTAGGCTTTCATTTAGGTGGAGCCTCTTTAGCATCCCTTTAGCCGTAAAGTTCCAACTAACCATAAAAAACTCTGTCATTGTACGCAAATACCGTTAAATGGGGAAGTTGTATTGAAATGACATTAATATAATTACACGAACTTTGGTTCCGCGGGTGGTTATTATAGCTACTTTTTTTCAAGATTGCGACATTGATATAAACATCAGATCCGTTATTTAAATACATATGTCGGTGTAAAATAAGTATTAAATAGTGCGGAAAAGGCAATTTATTTAGTAGACCAGTTTAGTCCTTATTCACATAAAAACGATTATTGGTTGCGCGGGTGGTGATAACAATTAATAAAATGAAGGTTGTGAGGTTGGTATAAACACTAATTCCATTATATATAAACATTCGTCAATATAAACTAAGCACTGTATTATTTATAAAATTGTATGCAGTGTGTGATATGGTGGCTTAGCTGTTAGCGCAAGAAATTCCAAAGCAGAAGCACCCAGATTCGAGGAAACCGGTCTACTGGATGAGGTGCGATCTAACCGCGTATTTATTTCTATTTTTACTACGCTTGCTACACTATGATGAAATTTCGCGAGTTGCGTTCGCGGGTTGTTGGTTTGCACTTTCAGTTTCACAGAAATACGATTGATCACCATTTTCCGGTATGCATCTGTTTTGTCTTCGATCACCTGGGTGCGTATTTGTTCCTTTCTTCCGAAGGCGTCAACATTGATCATACTAACCATTGAAAATGCGGTGTTAAACAATCTTTGTTTACTGGCGACGTTTCGGTGCCTTCTATCCAGCACCATTATCAAGCCACTATACACAGCACAATACTCACAACAGCAGATTTAAGCAAAACAGCGACATTGCCCATGCAGATTGAGCGGTGAAAATGTTTTGTACAGAAGCCGCTCATATTCTGGTAAACAGGCGATGGTTATTCTAGGATGCGGGAGTTCATCGCTGGTGCTCCACTTATTCAAACAATGGATTCGACCACAGTCTTCAGGCCGACAAAATTTCGCTACGTAAAAAGTCCTCAGAAACACCCATGCATCTGCTGAGCCACCTGTAATTACGGCCAACAGCATGAAAAACTACATTCAGAACACTGTAGAGGTGAAACTTTTGCAAGCCACAGGTTTCCAAACTCGGAATGGAGCATGTTTAGACGGGTTAGCGCAAACGTATGGCTGCTAATTGGAGCAAGGAACCCATTCCAAATGACTGCAAGTATACCTTGGTGGTGAATACCAAAAGGCGACAAATCTCATGCAAATTAGGCTAATATCAGTTTGCTTTGTGCAGCGACAAAGGTGGTCACGGCTAGGTCTTAGAAGGAATCGTGAATAACTAGAGAAGCGGACTAGGTTAAAACACACAGGGTCGGCCTGGAATTTGATGTGTGAACCATATTCATACATTCCACCGCACCCTCCAGTTGCGCCACAGTTATCAGTGGCCCAGCATCATTGTATACCGAAATTATTTTGTTGCTATCGATCCTTCGACTAGCAAGATGTTACAGTGAGGTATACTGAATGACGGCATCGCCAAAACTATAGTTTAATTACGTTAAACCTATTTACATATAAACATCCATTCCAGCAAAGAAAACATATTTGACTTAAATTGGATTTATAACACATTCTTGTCGAACACCGGGGTCAACCCAGAAATATTCAGAAAGCACTTATTATTGCGAATAAATATTAACGTGTTATTATAACAAATATCACGTTTTTTGAAATAAAGTTTGCATGCTTGAAGCAAAATAACAAAACTACCGCCAGTCGCAACGCACTGACGCGTTTCAACCTTCCATGATCATCATCAGAGTACCACGGAAAACTGACTAGCGAGGATCAAACCGCATTGCATATATATTGAAAGCAAAATTAGACATGCGGCTCTCATCTCTAGCAGTCTTGCATACATTGTACGTGACTAGAAATGTCGGCTGCACAAACATTAACTGTTTGTAGCTTTCGCCACACACACACATATATAGACAATACAATTAAACAATAATTGATTGCGCGGGTGGTGGTAACAATTCTTTAAATCAAGCTTGCGAGCTTGAAGCAAACACCAATCCCATTTTATTTAACCAGTCGCCGAACAACATTACAAAACTACCGCCAGTCGCAACGCATTGACGCGTTTCTACCTTCCATGATCATCATCAGAGTACGACGGCAAACTGACCAGTGAGGATCAAACCGCATCGCATATATATGGAAAACAAAATTTGATATGCGGTTCTCACCGTGGTACTCTGATGATGATCATGGAAGGTCGAAACTCGTCAGTGCGTTGCGACTGGTGGTAGTTTTGTTATGTTGTTAGACAACTGGTTAAATACAATGGGATTGGTGTTTACTTCAAGCTAGCAAACTTGATTTAAAGAATTGTTATCACCACACGCGCAATCAATTATTGTTTAAGTATCAGGTCTTGTTCTGGATGCCGCCATTAAGAATAGCTTAGCAGAACATTTTGGCGTAACACAGAATCGAAAACGACTAAGTAGTCTAAAATATCAACGATGTTGGGCCGTTCATAACCGTGACGCAACTCGACTTTAAGGAGTTCACCTTTAATTTGAATCACGAATCTCATTCTCGATCAAAACTCTGCCCATGTTAGCTTAGTTAACTACTCTCGTTCTCCGCGAATCGGTCTGAAGATAATAGCAATGACCGTCTTTGATGCAGCAAAGAAAAAACTGCTACAGCAATAATTCGCAAAAGTTGTATGGCCTTTTTAGATAGGTACCACAGTGGTACCCTTCCACACAATTGGGACGATTTCTCCCTGTATATGATGACCGTAAACATGTTCAGATCACTTGGAATATTCTTTCCATCAGGCTTAATATATTCAGAGAGAAGATCAGCGATTCCGACGGCTTTGAAGTCCCTCAGAATACTGTAAATCTCTGCTAATATCTCATAATTAGGAGCTCCAATGTATACATCGTGACAAGATTAAATCAAATTAATATGTGTAATCAGCGTCATCAGACATTTATTTAAAATTGAATAAATCTATAAACAAAGCCTAAAATAAGAAAAAGAACAACTTAATTCATAGATCAGAAAAATCATAATTACGTGCTCCATTTTGTGACTAACACAGGAATATTTACATCCAATTTTTAGTTGGATATGTTTCGGATGCCCATTTCAGCATCCTTATTCAACTCATTTTGCATCACAATTCCTAGCAACTAGGAAATAAAACAAGTTCGATAATAAATTTGGCAATATCAATTATATTTTTGATTGACATTTCGCTAGATACGTGCGCGTTACGTTTAAATTTTTGTCCCTAATTGTTACGTAGAATCAAGAAATTAAAACTGGACTGGCTGAATATTAATTTACCCATTACAAGCGTTAGAATATTTGTTACATAATTGCCGGGTTAAAAGACCACACGGAGATCGCTCTTCCACTAATGGGTGGAGAACCCAAAACATCATATACATTCTTAGTAAACTAATGCCAATAAAATGATAAAAATTTAAAACAGATAAACTATGCACGTTTGAAATTTCACTCAAACAACTCGAGGTATACTTAGGGTTGTCTTGCATAATAACAGCTGATGCCATATCATTACATAGGCGCACGTATATATATATATATATATATATATATATATATATATATATATATAACTCCTGGTAATTCAGTTATATAGAATTAATACATAGGTTCATCCACCTAAGTGAAACTTCAGTTAACAGCTGTTAATTTACCCTTTGCACGCGTCAGACTAATTAATTTATTCTTAAAATCGGAAATGATGTAATGCCAAGGGGATTTCAATTGATAGGGTGAGGGCAATACAAAAATCATATCCGAGTAAAAAATAAAAAATTAGCAAAATTAGAATCTCTGAGAATTTTCCCGTAGCTCAAATTTGTATTCAATCTTCATATGACATTCAACATTGCTTGCTTCTGTTAATTTAAGAGGGTAACCATTAGCCCTGATTATTTTACGCAGTCTGCCTATTTCCAACTCTTATTTCTCTTAACATAATGCTTCTTATGTATGTACATAGATACTACATCTATGCTCATCAACCTGTCATCTTGATTTTGCACACATTTGTTAACTATTGCAATCACTAGATAGGAATTAATCAATGTATGATCTAATGACCAGAGTGTATGGACTTGCTGGAGTAACAGGTGTACAGAAGTATTTGTAGTTCTCAAGTTTGGTGAAATCCATTGTGTAGTTACCATGTACCGACTCGGCAACCATAGTGGTGGTATCATGTATCTATTCGGCAACCATGGTGTTGATATCAGGCACTGACACAACAGCCATATTATTGATACAGTTTACAGGCTCGGTAAATATCTTATATAAAGTGAGTTGGCTTTGAAGTTTCATTGTCGAAGACTTTATATGAAGTTAGCTCTACTACTTCAGGTTTTTAAATTCGTAAAGGAGATTCTACCGTCCAATCGTTCCACATTCCTCACCCAAATATATAGTGGGTATAGGGCGTAATACCAGCTCCTACGGATGAGCCGCCAGTAAGCACGAAACAAACGTACACGTTGATGCTAACTTAGATTTACATTTCTGGTCATATTTTAACTAATTTTTTGCTAGGTGCGCAACACCTAATAAATAATAATTTTCTATAACGTCTAATTCGTACTTTTAAAAATTCTCCATTATGAGCTTCATCAGTAAACTTATCTATACATTTAATATCATCTGCGTCAAAAAGTGAATAAACATCGATCAAATTCTAGTTTCTTCTTAATAAGTACAAATTGACGTTTATCTAAATCATGAACCAACAAATTCATAATATTTACAAAAAGATCATGCCTACATTCGCATTTATGAACGAAATAGCGATGGAAAAATCTTTAGTGTTGATTTGGAATTCAGCATTAGCAAATGGTAGGAAAAAACGATTGCACGATTTAGTATATGAAGCTACCTCCAGTAAAAGATTGAGAATATTGGATTAAGATGTAGGCGTAATATCTTATTACCGTGTTAATTAATTTTTGGTAGTACAATCCTTCATTTCCTGTAGATTTTTTTAAAATTGAGTGTTTTTTTTAGTTGAACGCGTATTAAAGGACTTTCTTGTTTCCATTATATACCTATATTTTCTTTAATTGATATTCATAAATTTCTGTCTTAACATTACATACTTTATTTCATATCTTAATTACGCTTCTTTTTTTACTTAATCCTGACCAGTTACCTTGACATGATTTTTTTCTTTTCCACACCATATCTATTAAGATTACATGGGTATTACATCATTTCACATTTAGAGAATAATAAAATTAGTCTGACGTGCACAAAGGGAAAATTTACTACAAACTGCAGATTGACTTACATTGATTTACATGTATATTAATAATATTTAACTGTATACTCAGGAGTTAGGCACAAACACATGTATATACGTTACGTACATTTTAGTTATGAAATGACATCAGCCCTAAGCATAACGCGAGTGGTTTGGGTGAATTTTTAAACTTTCTTGGATTATCTGGTTTTAATTTGTATCACCGCATATAAAAGATAAATTAATATTCAACCAGTCCAGTTTCACTTAGTTGGTTGTACATAGTAGTTAGGGCCATTCACACATATATGACGCCCACCTAACTAGTGAAACGTCAGACAGAAATATAAATAATATGGCTAAATTTAATATCGCACTTACTTATTAACTTGTTTCTAGGACTGAAGAAGAATACCAAAATGGGCATCTGAAGTATTCCAAGTGAATAAATTGATTTTAATAATACATGTTACTCACAACACAGATCAGTTGATTATGATATATCATCATCATCATCATCATCATCATCATTATCATCATGCAAAGCTATGTAAAAACCAAGTGACTAATGCTTCACTGCCATATAACCATAAGAAGCGAAAAAATATACAAATAACGACAAAAATAATAATTTAGATGCAGATTATTACGGAAATTTACGACAGAGAGAGAGAGAGAAAGAGTACCTAGTTGCTATGAGTGTATTTATCAAGATAACTCACAGAATTGATGCAAACTAAGCCTCTACACAACACCATTATGGCCAAGTCAGCATTAGAGCAAGGAAAAAACAGCAATACAAGCCAGTCAGCCCGGGAACGGTAGCATGAACCTTGTCGGGGCCAGAAGGGACACAGCCATCATCCCGTTTGATGTGAAGCCTCCAGTTTGGTTTAACTGCGCAGTAACTTTTATTGTTAAATGTGTAGTGACGGAATAAGAGCAAGCGTGCCAGACGCGAAGGGCAGGTTTCGGCTGCTGAAGGATACTTTGGCCACTGGCATCTGTGCAGATAAATCTCATCAGTCATGGTTGGCAGACTATCTAGGAGAAGGAAAACTCAGAATACAAACCATCCTCACCAGGAATGGGCGAACTAGTTTTCCTTTCTCACTCCACATATAACCATGAACAATAGGAATTACATTAAGATATATCCAGTCGTGCAATCGGATTAAAATTCCCTTAAAAATTAATAATCGTTTGTGAAGGGTGGGGTATATACTGCATTTCATAACTACTATGAATCAAAAGAGGCGATGTTATTTGAATTAATAAATTTGGCACAATAAAATATTTGCCATTCGCAAATATTAAACAATATTTTTACCCAATACAAAAAATGTTTATTTTACATATTCTTTTGAAATATCTATAAATGAGCATATAAATTGAAAAGCAAAACAAACAGAAAATTTGAACGGAGAGAATGTGTGAAATAATGGTACGACCAATAATTTTAAGGCTTCAACTACTGTTCAGACTCAATTCTCGAACACTTCATCTGCGAGCATAAATCATGTTGCAGCTTGCTAATCCAAAAAATCTTCATGTGGTTAAATAATTTATGTGATTGCGTTTAGTCATAATCTTAAATGCCACGTCTGGAGAACAAAAAATATGCATTTTTGTGCATTTAGAAAAACGATGCAACTTTTTCACAAAACAGTGAGTCGAAAAGTTCATTTTGCGTTGTATGTTGGTGTGAGTGCTTACCTGAACAAACTTTTGAATACCTCAGATATTTACTTTTCTGACATACGGTTTTATACCACAGTAAGCATATTTTAAATCATTGAGTATATCGAAAATTTGGTAAACGAAATCAACTTGACGTTCGTTATGGACACAAAATTGGTCTTACCCATTTATATAGTAAGCGCACGATGGCATCAACAGCTTTCAACAGACAATAAAAGCAACATCGTTACCAAACTGGAAAACCATTAATTCTGAACTTTTAATGATACAGCCCAAATCCTCTACTATGACTTCGCTTAATATCAGTTACAAAATTTTCACGTTAGTCCCCGCAATAATATATACAAATGAAACACTAAATTATCAATTGTTTGCTTGGCAATATTTCAATACCTTTTCGCGATAATCTAAAGTTGATCTGCATCTGTTACTTATTCAGTGCTGCCACAATTGATTAGTTGATTCGCCAAATAACACAACTATATCCGCCCGTATTTTATCCGCACAGTGCCATGTTTTAGGTTAAGTTCCTCTTTTTCTAGCCGCCAGTTAAGAATATAAAATTATAACTTTGATTTTATGTGTATCTGATATTGCAAATGGCTTAGATTGACTAAACTTTATGCATTTTATTGGGTATGAGCTCAGGGAACATAATGATGCAAGTTTTTATTGTGCAAGTATGTAATATTAAACAAGTAAAGAACGTTTTTGATTCTTTAAAAATCTTAGGGGATCCATTTTAAAAATCTTTGCTTGGGAGTGATTAAGGGTTATATATATATATATATATATATATATATATATATATATATATATATATATCAGTTTGAATGAGATTTTAACAATTGTTCCATTACTGTGTTGAATTTACTCTACGTGTTATTGTATGCCTCATAATGAATCTAGAAACTCGGATCCGAACGTCGCCTCGAGATCAAGTTTACGAATTATCGAAAAACTATTTACCAAATCAATCATCGTCTCTGAATATATAGTGGAGACCCTGGGAATAGATCATTGAAGAATCATTCGAGGAATTTTGAAAAAGAGATACTTTGGTATGCCTTTCCTACGAGCAGTGGTTGTGTTTTATTCTTTGGCCAGGTCATTCAAACGCACCCAATAAGATCCTTCTTGTCCATCGTATCCGTGACCCACTGATAAAAGCATCACTTATGATACGATAATCTTAGATACCTTTTAATACAATTTATGTTCCAAAATGTAGTACTACCTCATAAGAATTCCAAAATTAATCTCTTATCCGACAACCGTCAACTTTTTACTGTGATTCTTGACTGTATCATTCAGTTGGTCCAAAAATCAATATATAATGCTCGAATGATTTAATAGTTATAGCAATTTCACTAGGATGTTATAGACAGTACACTAATAGCTAGATTGAATGCAAGAAGATCCCATTTATAAATTTTTATTAGTGGAAACACCTCAAAGAAATGCCACGAAAGCTCACAATATGAAAATCTACATCGGTGTGGAGACGATGAAGAGCCTCAACTAAGTAAAGTTCTAAAGGACAAATTTGGAAAATCAATTAAGTAATCTTGGATTGTTTGTATTTTGGAAGTAATTATTTAAATTAAGTTTTAAAATTTGATATAGACATCAATCCTACTACTTAACAGCCGTTTAACGTAGGAAAATTATCATGTCAGAAGTGGCGTTTTGAATTCCATGGCCACCATCAAATCACGATAGGAATCTGACTAACAAAGGTTAAACCACAATCTTTATAAAAGGTATGGGAAATCGGAAATGCAGCCCTAAATTCCTAGCTGTTTTGCATTCATTTTACTTTAATAGAACGGTGGCTGAATTATCAGTATACAAATACGAACATTAGCTTTATGCGCCTGGTGCCAAGCTTACATTGAATTAAGCTAGCACTGATTTTACAGAACGGTCATAACAATTATTTAAACAAATATCGTTTACTTGATATAAACACCAATCCAAGGTTATAAAGTCAGTCGCTCAAATTAGCAAAACCATTTTCTGGTGCACGTACTGACGTGGTTTGACCTCCAGAATCATCCGCAGACTACGACCGCAAACTGACTAACTGGGATCGAAATGCTATTCTTGTAATAGCGATGAAAATCGTAAATTCGACTTCCACACTTGGTAGTTGTACATAATCTTGCATTATTATAGTCACGAACATTCGTGTTTGTCCGTTTCGCTGTAATGTACGACTTATTGAACAAAATCTAACTTTTGTTTTGATCAACTCTGCAAATTCTATTTAAATAAAAATAGAAATATGCTATGAACGAGTTAGGAACTTTCATATAAGAACAAAATTTCTATACCAAGAATAATTTATTTCATGCACCGATGAAATATATGATTAATCAATAAAACTGAACGGGCAAGTAAAATGAACAATTAATTTAAGAATCCTTTTATTGCTGCAGTCGAATAAGACAAATTATTGATCAAAAAGAAGCAAGAGATAAACATACACTTACACTCATAACTATTTTTAAATCAAGGTTGCAATTTTGGTATAAAAACTAATTATATATAATAATATTTCCAATTGATCCAAAAAATGTCGAATTCTCCAAAAATAATGTGACACTAGATTTGTATAATTTACGTAGATACTTGTTAACACTAGGGCTGAGAATAAACAGTAAAAAGACGAGATTTTTAAAAATAGGTAAGAGAACAGAATTTAATTGTTTATTTTCATGATGATGTGATTAATGATGTTTTTGAGATTAAACTTATGCAAGAAATTAAGGATTTAGGCATAACTATTCATTGTACGGCTTCTACTGAGAGACATATTGAAAGGATAGTAGGCAGTGCCAAGAACAGATGGGCACTAATAAATAGAAATATATTATCGAATGAAATAAAATTTAAAATGTTTATAATATGGATTAGACCGATACTAGAATATGCTGCCACTACTTGGAATCCATTAACAAAGGGTTTGTCTAATGAGATAGAAGCTGTACAAAGAAAAGTTGTGAAACAAATTAGTCCTATCTCGTGCACTATATACGCCACTAGACTACAGTTTGTATTACTGCATCCTTTATGGTTTCGGAGGATGTGCTATTGCATAAAAGCTTTCCATTTAAACCAGTGGACTGGTGCCTATATGAATCTAATAAGAGAGTCATGAAATTGGAACCAGATCTGGTCATTTTGCAATATCTCCACCATTGGTGGGGAATTTTGCGAGCAAGCTATTCTCTTTTTCAAAAACTTTCAAAATTTAAAATCAATTGCCAAAGGGGCTTAGAGAAACGCCTCCATCTAAAATGTCTTTTAAATTTTTATCTACCGAACTAGAAAAAGTGTTCAATCCTGCTGATATTTTTAATTTTGATTATGATAATACTTTCTCATGGTTAAATAAAAGACAGGATTAATTGTTTTTCAACAACATAATTTCTCGAGATTCTATCTTCAAATTTTGTATTATTAAAACTGAAATGTTATGCATTATATCATCTTGTTAATCAACAATGCATACAATCAATTATTAGTCATGATTCCCTTTTTTCTTGCAAAATGTTACACTCGACTTATACCTTAAATTTTCCTATTTTTTGATGAAGAATCTAACCCTCTTTACAGCCGAACTTTCTGATGCTGATAAATTGTACAGTACAACTAATTGCACATATTTATGTTATGTGATATCTTTTTATATTGTATATTTTCTAATTTTATAATTTGATGGGACATGTGAGGTTTGAATCCAAATAAAGATATTCTATTCTATATATATATATATATATATATATATATATATATATATATATATATATATATATCAGTATAAACTAAGCATTGTACAATGTAGAAAAGGCAATTCATTCAGTACACAGGTTTCGTCCTTCATGGGAACTCTTCGCGTTCTGCTCAGAATTTGCCGCGGATAGGGCTCGAACCTGGGCACGTCTAATTCGGAGTCTGTTACTCCAACCATTTAGCCATCCTGTCGCATTCCTCACACTTGCCCATATAACCTCCAAAGAATCTATCCCTCTACCTTCCATATTATTTAAACGGCAATTAATTATACGAGCGGTTATAACAATCACAGAAATCAAGAAAGCGATTGCGGTATAAATACCAATCCCATTATATACGAACATTTGTCGGTGTAAACCAAGATTTTTATAATGTAGATGAATTGCCTTTTCTACATTATACAAATGTATGTATATATTTGTTGGCTGTACATAACAGTTAGGGACAAACATTTAAACATGAGGCGCACCTATCTAATGAAAAGTTAGTCGAAGTCTGTTATCATATGGATAATTGGAATATCACACTTAATCTATTAGCTTCTTTCTAAGAATTTTGATGCAAAGTGAACTGAAGAAGGATACCCACATTGTCATCCGGAATCTATCCGTGGAAGAATTTGATTGGAAATATTCTTGTGTTAATCACAAATCAGATCAAGTATGGTAACATCGTGTTTTAATAATGTGATTCAATATTAAAAACTAAAACATTGCTCAATTATGAAGCAGTTTTGACATATAGTTATAATGCAACCGAAATGAGACTGAACGCAAACTATCCAGTAGCGTTGCACCACCGTCCACTTAGTTAAGATATTTGCCAAAACGGAGCTGAACAATCGCCTGTAGACTTAGTCGTCATTTAGATACTGTTTGTTGCTGAGAACTAATTTATTTGTAATTGTGTATTAGGTGTTGCGCACCTAGTAACACATTAGTTCAAATATAACCAGAAGGATAATCCATAAACAGCATGAATGTAACGTATAATCTCCTGTGCATATTCGTTTCGTGCTTACTGGCAACTCACCAGTATGCGCAGGTATTGCGCCCTATACCAACTATATATTTGGGTGAGAAATATGAGAATATTGGACGGTACAATCTTCCATACGAATGTGTAAATCTGCAGTAGTGAAGCAAACTTCATATAAAGTCATTGACAATACGATTTCAAACCCAACGCATTATATATGAAGGCTTGGCATATATATATATATATATATATATATATATATATATATATATATATATATATATATATATATATATATATATATATAGTGAGGTCGCCTTGAAGTGTTATTGTCATATACTTTATATGAAGTTAACATCACTACTGCAAGTTTAAACATTCGTATAGGAGATTGTAACGTCCAATTTTCACACATTCCTCACGAAAATATATGGAGGGCATAGGATGTAATAGCGACTCCTACTGATGAGTCGTCAGTAAGCACGAAACGAGTGTTCACATGAGATGATAAGTTCCGTTCACGCTGACTTCGTGTTATGCGTACTATTAACACAGCTTTGTGAGTTTAGTTTATAATACAGCTTATTAAATGACACACAACATGCAAAGACCAAAGGCTTACACAGTCTTAATAAAAATGTTCAAAGTAAATTCATAAAATAGAATGAACGAATCTTGGCAATATTGAACTGAACATGTGAAATTTATTGTTCTTCAGGAAGAGCTGAAACAAATTTTCTCAATGCATTTCTATTTTTCAATTTCTATCAGCCCTCCCGTTATCCTTTGTGAAAAAAAATATTCAGCTAGTCACTATTTCACTCAACCATACTTATACATACTTTTGAATCATATCGTGATTTCTTCAATTGTCGGGCCAGATGGCCTTTGTTACCAAATACAAATTTATTATTATTATTATTATTATCTACTAGAAAATTTAGGTCAATGCTCAATATTTTAAAGCATTTGGAGAGATACGAGTAATGAATGGGTCGGTGGCTTAGTAGTCGAGAAAAATTATTACTAAACGAGTCTTAATATTATAATCGTTTCTACATGTAACGGACGAGATGCAGTATAGGATCAAAATAGGTAATTTTGATTACAAAAAGAATATTATACTAGGGGCTTTATCCCTTCTGTTGGGTCGTTAATAAAAGGCAACAGATTATAAAAAAGAACAACATATAAGTCGAAATCTCTTCGTAATAATTTTCTCCAAACATGATCGATAACAATGTGAAGTTGAAATCAGCATCTACCGCTTCCATCCTTGATCAAATACCGGCAGCGCTAGAAGATCAATTATTCAGAACTACAGTATCAAGTTGCTGAACTTTTAAGTATACTGGCCGACTTGTCGCTATACCATTCGTTATTCACTAAGCGGCCAAACAGATTGCGTTCGGTGGGCAGCTAACATAATGGGATTGCAAAAGTCGGGATCTTTTTATACGGTCACTCAGATTCGAACTTTTTTAAAAGTAAAGCTTGCCAATTACTTGATTATGCGTTCGGTGAAATCTTTGATAATTTAAAAGGAACTTCCTTAAAAAGTCGTCATGCGCTTTTACTTACAGCATACTATAGACTACGCCATGATGACCTCGAAATATTCAAATTACAATCTTCCTTGATTTGATCTGGGTAAGCATAATTGAAAAGCGATAGTACACTGGTACAGAAACTTACCCACATAGCTCTGACAAATTTCCCCTGCTTTTTACATTCTTATCAAAAGGTTAGCTGTTATGGATATAGACTTACGAGAAGAATACGATCAATTGTCAGCGGTATTCTTCGGATTCTCAATCATCGGCTCCATTATCACTAAACTCGCCTTTCTTTGAAAAATCACTATTTACAATTTGTATCACTAATGCACCCTTGGTTTTAACTCGGTCAGTCCTAACTTTGCCACGACGTGGCGACACACGCAACCGTGTGTCAAGGGTAGGTAACTTACCAGTGCTGATTTACAGCATTACTCTGCAGTCAGAGCCTTCTGATACTGTAAATAGTGTTGACGTACGCCAGACGTCTACAATGTAAAACAAAATGAATTGCCTTATAGCCATTGCAGACAGACTCGGTGCCCGAAGGCTGATCTAGTTCCAGCGTCGCCATCCGTTAAGACCTCTTCTACTATATCCACTAACACAATTCAGTCTTTTCACGTGTGCAGTTTGGTGCTTTCCTTGCCCATGGGTACAGATCTTTCATCGCTATCACATCGACGGCACAACGTTCAAGATTCGTGGAATAACAGATAAGATAGCCGTGGGAAGAGATTCTTGCACACATCGATTTCTCAATTATTTTGAAGTCTTTGGAACCCCAAAATTCCTCGGGACTCGAATTGTGTTTCAGTTACAAATAGTGTAATATTGTTGATGTCTGTGTAAAATATTAGTCATCAAATCAATGATGAAACACGTGTGGCACAGCTTTGGACAATTTTCGTCAGCCAAACGTTTTACCATTCGATTACATATCGTTCGTCATGAAAAAATAATATACATGCAATCGGAAATTGCGTACTGCGCACCTAGATACACATGAGTTCAAATAGAAGCTGAAGAATAAATGGAATTCAGAATGAACGACAAGTATAATATTCTGTACACGTCCGTTCACTACGCACTGGATGCTCGAGAGTTAGATATGGTACTACACCCCATACCCGCCATATATTCGCTCAAGAAATGTGGAACAGAAGGATAAACCAAAGGCAGCATGAACGGAAAGTATAATCTCATGCACATTCGTTTCGTGCTTACTGTACCGTCCTATTATTCCACATTCTTCTACCAAATATATAGTGGTTAAAGGGCGTAATACCGGCTCCTACTGATGAGTCGCCAGTAAGCACGAAACGAATGTGCATGCGATTATACTTTCCGTTCATTCTGCCTTTGGTTTATCCTTCTGGTCACAACTGAACTAATTTGATACTAGGTTCGCAAAACCTAATACATACTTGCATATATATTAGTTCTTCGCAACAAACAGTATTTAAATGTGGAACAGATCGACGGTACCATCTATATAAATGTATATTCAAGCATTAATGAAGTTAGCTTCATATAATGTCTTCGAATATGCGACTGCAATGCTAACTCAGTATACATAATATAAATATCGAACATGGAGATCGTACCAACAAAATGGTTTCCAAAATGCTGTCTGTACATGGTAAAAGCTCAATGATTTTTAAAACACAAAGCCTAAAAATAGAACAAAACAATGGGTTTCAAAATCCCCTAACTATACCGGTTAAAACACAATGAATTTCAAGATGGGTTAAATTCAAACCAAAATTCAGAATTACAGCTAAATCTGAAATGTTGTTCCAAGAAACTCATACACTCTGGCGTCGACCGACAACGATCTGCATATCTTGTGGTATTCACGACATCAATTAATTATATAAATAATAGCTACATACTGTTTATTAAGGAGACCTAATAAATATAAATGTGTGTATTAGATGGTGCGCGCGTGGTAACAAATTTGTACAAATAGGAGCAGGATGATAAACGGAAATGGAAGGTCTAATCGCATGCACACATTTGTTTCGTGTTTGCTGGTGACTCATCAGTAGGAGTCAGTATCACGCCCTACATCAACAATATATTTGGTCGATAAATATGGGACATTTGGACGTTACAATCTGATAACGGAATTGGTATTCAAGCGACAATACGACTTCAAAGTCAACTCACAATTCAGCAAGCACACGAAACATTTAGAGATAACCAAAATAGTGGAATTTATAATACCTAGCCTGTAGATTGCACTACTTCTATTGTTTCAAATTAGGAAGTATGTACATGGAGTCAGACCAGTGGGTTTCAAAATACAGCACTCGTATCTGGCACCGACAAAATCGATTTCAAGTTGGGCTCAATTTTTAACAAAATCAGAATTAAAATTAATTCTGAAGGTAAAATCTCACGTACAGTTTCGCGCTTACTTTCTTTATAAGCATGAGACAGTACAAAACCATACACTGATGTGTATACAATCATTAATGGAGTTAACTTCACATCAAGTTTGTGACAAAGCATGTACATGGTACAAGTTGAATGGATTTCATAGATCCAAGCTTGTACATGTAACCAACAAAATGGGTTTTTATATACAGAACACGAAACGGGTACCAACCACAATGGATTTCGAGACGGGTTAAGCGACACTACAATGGAGTGTTACAACTAATTCTGAACACATGTTACAGAGGCATTTTCATACACTTGAAAACCTTCATGTAAACACCGTGATGACAGACCTTGACAAACACTCAGGAACAAAATGTTCCATCTCCCTGGACTTCTTTATTCATCTTAACCAAGGTACTGCAAATGCTTCAGGTAGGCCCATCAGATCTGCTTACAGATGCAAAATTCCACTCTCAAATATGCACTTTTCAAAGCCTATTACTGGCCCCTTATATTCTATGCCGGTGAGATATATTGTAGCATTGTGTTGGCTTCTTCGCTTATCATACAGAAAGTTGTAGTTTGATTTATAAACCGGGTTTTTATTTGTGATCAGAGCAATCGAGAGCGTCTCCTCCCCAATCTTCAGCATTCAGTTTAATCGCCACACAATGGTTATTTCCGTCAACTGAATGCGTAGCATTAAGTCCTCTTTTCAATTCCATCACAAAATCAACAAATTTTAGTCTAGTCGGCAAGACCACAAGCGACTTCAACACACAACCCGGAGAGATAAAACCATAGCTAATTTTAAGTGTACGAAAACAGCTTACCTTCACTTTTCTAACAGATTCCTTTGTAATAAGTGTCTCAAATTTAAACATGATTCTTTAACACTGATCCACGGTCTTATTTCGTGGGTAGTAGATTTACACTATCAGTTTCGCAAAGATCCGATTGATTCCCTTTTCCAAGTACGCATAGAGTTCATCTTCGTGGTTTCTGATTCGCTCTTTTCCTTTCAAAGGCTTCAACTTCAATCAGAACTTTGCGAAATTGACGGTGTAAATTTACAACCCACGAAAGAAAACCTTGGATACTCTAAACGTGACAATCGCACAGTGAACCCTGGTAGAACTGATCCGTAATTTCATTTACATGAATACTTCCGGTCATTTCACCCGCATAACAAGGAAAACTGGTTTGATTATGGTTAGTGATTTGCAAACAACTGTGCATCAATGATGTTTAATTCAATCATGGTCTGCCCTTACCGTCTGCAGTTCATCCTAACCCTTAAATTTTGGGTTTTAATCTCTCGCAGGTCTTCCGACATATTTCATAATGCAAGGTGACTTAGCACGTGGTTTCGCAAACATGGAGAGCCAATATTCTCTTCATTTGTTTAGGATCGTAAGGGAATAAAAGATACTTCACACAAGGCCATCATGGGACAGAAATTCCGCTCACTGATATTACTCCAGTCTATAGCTACCTGCGCAGTTAATTTAAATTGAGAAAATTTAGCCGAGCATATTCTAACCAACGTTAAATTAATCCTAGCTAATTTTACTGGGAAAACTTGAATATATTCATGTGAATTGTACAATAGTTTTCACTGTTATAACATAATCGTTTTATATCTGCGTTCATTGTTTTATGCATCTGGCCTCAAGATAACTAGTCTAATGAAAACAAGTTTCAGATACACACATCACCTGCGTGTTTTACTGATAGATTTCTTTCAGTAGCGAAATAACTATTCAAATTTGAGATATTTTGTTAATTATAATAGCGATTTTCGCGTTGTCTTCAGGACTTTGAATTGATGATTGTTTCCAGATGTAAAATCTCGAAAAGACTAGATACTTTGCTAGATGTAACGCCTTACATTTATCATCAACGCTCAGTTACTTGATTCTGGCATCGATTTAATGGGGTTTGTAATGCAATCCAAATTGGCTTTCGAAGATAAACGAGCGATCATTTCCTTTAATTTAATCTGATTCTCATGCACAAATTGGAATTCCAACAGTTTCCAATAAGCTGAATTTATTAATACACAAATCTTCTACGTGTTATCGGTATTAACTATTATAGTTGTCACAAATCGGAATACATAACAAGACAATCCACATTACAGGAATGAATTTCTAGGTAAATAAAAAAGCAAAAATTAAGTTAAAATGCTAATGTATTGAAACAACAAGACAGGCAAGCAAAAAAGAGTCAACAATGTGCCCAATTCTGAAAGGCAACTTGTATACTATTGTCTGTGCGGCATATTACAATATATACACTGTATAAGGCTGGATCTTAAATGACATGAACCGGATTCTGAAGTATCTAGGTGTACGTTTAAAATGTTGTGTTCAAGTGTGATTAAAACAAATCACCATTATCACGGGATGGGCATTTCATTTAGTGGTAAATACGAGCAAAACAATACTCTTATCAGATGAAACAAAGTAGATTATCAATGAAGACGAAGAAAAGAAAACTGCTAAGCTAAACCATAAGTGAAAGGCCAATGCCAACATTGTACACATCCTCGAATGGATTTCCCACAGCACTTAGAGAAAATGTAAACGGGAAATACTTTTTCTCAATTGTGGTGGCTAAATTCATACTGGAATCGACTTGTGCTTTAACGGTAGCAACACCTTTCGGGAAATCGTACTGGTAACCGATAGTAGCCACGTTGGTCTGAATTTCATAATTTGATTCAAGTTCAGCGGCAAATTGTAGTGTCTCATCAACTCGCATATGAAAACTAGAATGAACAGTTTTTACGTGAGGCCTCATAGATAATGCTGCCACCCATTTATTTGCGGCATACCTTCCACCAATGCTCCAACTACCTGCTCTACCAGTGATTATTGCTGGATCGTGATGATATGCAAACATAGTGCCCAATGCAAATCTAGATGTCAGCTGACGCATAGTCCCAATACATGACATAAACTTCTTGTTTTGCAACTCCGGATTGATTAGAAGAAGAGAGCTCTGCCACATACCATGTTTTATGTCAGCAGAAAGTTGCGTTCCAAGTACGTTTGAATGTTTCATTTGAGTCATATATTTAAGCAATATATTTGGTGTTACTTTGTGTACCATTAGAGCCATTAATTGTCCATTCGGTTGAATATCACCTTGAAACACAGGATATGATTCTGATTCGGATATCTTCTTATGACCAGCATAATTAACAATAAAACGATAACCAGAATTTTCACCACTACACAAGGAAATTGAGTGATTTGAATGAAAATTAGGTGACAATCCATTCGTAACAAACAGCTTTATTCCATTAAATGGTACAGGAAAGACATCATGAGCTTTGTTATGTAATGTTTCTAACGTCCCCACTTCTTGTGCTGATGAATCTTGAATGCCTATTGATTCTTCATCCAAGGACCTCTCAAACGAAGATGCAGATGCCTTATTTCCCATTACAAAATGCGTTCTACGCAAAAACGTTCATAAAAGTATAAAATGGTAAATGCTATAATCTATCACGCCTAAACAATCACTTCTGGCCCGTATAAAATAAACGCATAAAATAGTATCAAAATTAAAATTTGAGACATAATTATTAACTAAACTACGTTAATATAAAGATATTAAAAAACAGAAGACTTATTTAACAATATTATAGTGTGCAAAGCATGGTAGATTTACTTTTAGCCAAAATAATATTAAATCTCCGAGATATTAATTAGGAATTGACGAAAAATTTACTATAAAACAAATTTTAGAAAATGTTACAAAGTGTAACAGGTCTGTAACGACACAAATTAATGGCCGACATATTGCGTAAATTAAATTCAATTGTATTTACATTGCACCAATGAGAAAAAAGCGAAACTTGCCGTTTAACCAATAGTGTGCAAGTAGACATATATTACTATGGCATGCTATTTAAGCACAGCAATTTACCATGCAAGTCAGTTGTCGCATTTGCATTCTGCTTTGCGTTACGCGTGTGCGTTCTGTCGGCTGTCAATACCTACGCTGGTGATTTGATTGTTTCACCAACAATTGGCTACATCCGTGACTCATCTTGTTGCGGTACAACCAGCGAGACGAGCCAAATAATTGTAGAACCTGAAAGACGTTTTCCACATCGTGATTACAACTCGACAACAGGAGGAACAACAGCCAGAGTCTACCCAAGGCTCTAGGACATCTTCACACTCTGAATAATTCAGGAGAACGCACGACCAGGCCCTCTTAAGGGTCCCCTATCAGTAACAAATCTATATTCAGAGCACCTTAACCGAGTTTGGAACGTCGTACGGCATTACTTGAAGCCGGGGCGTTTACAGGTCAAAATAATTCGCCGACATATTACCATAACGACACAACGAAATTGCCCACATATTGCGTAAATTAAATTCAATTCGATTTACGCTGCACAAACGAGAAAAAAGAGAAACTTGCCGTTAACCAATGGTGTGCAAGTGGCCATATATAGCTATTACATGGCGATTTAAGCACGGTGAATTTACCATGCAATTCAGTTGTCGCTTTTGCCTTCTGCTGTACGTGTCTCCGACGTGCTTTCTCCCACCTTTCCCATACGCTGATTTTTGGCCTTGCTTTACCAACTTTGGCAACATCAGTAACGCCAATCTTGTTGCTGTACAACTAGAAAGACGAGCCAATTACTGCAGAACTTCAACGGAGTTACTCAGCGAGATTCCAACGCCACAACAGAAGGAACCACAACCCAAGTCAACCCGAGCTGGTCTCAAGAATCTAGGACTACTTCTGGACAACATCACACTTATGGACCTTCTCGGCATTTGTCAGAGAACGCAAGACCAGTCCTGTCAAGGGCCCACCAACAGTACTAACTCTTTATTTTATGGCAATCTAACCGAGTTTGTAACGTCGTACGGCTTTTACTTGAAACTGGGAGCATTTACAAAATTGGCGACCGCGCCTGAATACCGAGTACTGTACTGCTTTTTGGCATAAATAGAATTGACTTTCTTTTTCATTTATTTGGGATAAAAATAGATTAACATTTGCGTATACGTTTTTTCACTATGGGCATAGTCTTCTGGGAATTTTGTTGGGTATATATGTTCTCTCTAAAGTAGTGGTCTTCTGGGGAATTTTTTTGGGTATATGTTCTGTTAAATTTTCCAACGTACAAAACTGTACCGTACGTGCTCGACAGATTCAACTACGGAAGATTTCAATTTTGGAAGCTGTTAGTATCTACGTACAAAATTGTGAACAAATATTTACTGGACGTGCTCGGCAGATTCAACTGCGGAAGATTCTCTTTCAACTGTGGAAGCTTTTAGTGGGTAAGCGTTACGTTTAAAGTATATTTATACATTTTCATTTTGCTTATAAATTTATGTTTTTAAGATCCCGTAAGATTGTTAGAATGTCAGGTCCAATTTTATATATTGATGTTCCTGTTTGGGATGGAGATAGTGAACTATTCTTTATGCGCGTAGACTCCGCTTTCTCCCTGTTTCCAGATCAGAACAGTCATCAAAAACTGTCAAAGGTTTTCGCTAAACTACCTTCTGAATTGCAGCGATGGATTTATTCGAAGCTTGAGACCATTAAAAAACTACCTGTTTCCATTTTGGGCCAATAAATTGAAGTAGAATCCTTGCTGGGGCCCACAGAAACCGAGCAAATAATAAATAAATACGCACATTTAGACATGCCAAACTTTGGCCCCATCGAGATTTTAAGAGAAGTACAGAAACGATGGTATAAAAACAATATTTCTGACCATGAGGCTAAGGTTGTTTTTATTAACAATCTTCCATAATCATCAAAACTATTCGCCAGACAGCTTCCCAACACTCTGTTTACAGATAACTTATATGAGAAATGTGAGTTAGAATATAGGGTTTTGGAACCTAAGGTGAATCCGTCGTTCTTTTGTACACCCCCGCAGGATGATAGGCCCTCCACTTTAGAGAGGACAGTAGCGAACATGGCTAAAGTTCTACAAGGATTAACCATAACTAAATCCAAGCTAAATCAAGTAAATGCTCGACCCAAATTCGTGTCCAAAACTAATTATAACGGTAGGCGACGTTCGAGATCCCTGCAATCCTTTAACAGATATGCCCCAAAGAACAGGTGCTATTATCACCAGAAGTTTTTTTTCATGCCAAGTCTGTCTCTGTCGATCCGAAGAATTTACGAACGAGTGTCAATTTCCACAGTTGACGGGAAGGACAACAGAACACAAGTGCAGTGGTGCATCAGGACCGGGAAACGTCTGGCGCAGAAAGGAAAAGAACGTACTTTCTGCGCATCAACGGAATCAACGGTGCCACAGGGAAGAAACCAATTACAATCCGACATTCCTATTGTCTCTTTTCGTCTACGCCGAATTTTCTACATAGAGAGCCAAACGGACAACGCCGGTCGCAATCACCAGCCTACTTGTTTGCATGACCCGGCCAAACAGCCAAACTAGCTTCTGCACCTTCTTGATTTCAGAACTGGCGAAGAGTTCATCGTAGACACAGGTGCGGCAGTCTCAGTTCTCAAATGTGATTCAATGGCTGAGATGTCGCTAGGCGTTCTTCTCGCAACAGCTACAGGCGAGCCCATACCAACTTATGGCTGTCGGTACCGCACACTCAACATAGGTCTACGACGTGAATTTTCCCACAACTTCATCATTGCCAAGGTCTCACATAATATAATAGGCCTTGGTTTCCTTCTAAAATTTCGGCTCATTGTTGATCTTGCCAATCAAAAGATCATCGACCCCTCCACAGGATTTGAACAAAGTTTTTGGACACTTGCCTCCGAGCGTTTGGAGTTACAGGTCATTCAGACAACCCCAGTGCATAATTCAGCAGAGATATCAGCAGCTCTTCGAAAATACAAATCGCTTTTCGATCTTAACAAATCAGAGCTACGAGTCTCCAACACGATGCAGCATATCGTCACAGAAGGACAACCTATTGCACTCAAGAAGCGACCACTGGCTCCTGCTAAGCTGAAAGCTTCCCAAGAAGAATTCTCAAGGCTTTTGGAAGAGGGAATCATCAGACCATCGAAAAGTTCATGGGCGTCACCACTGCACTTAGTCTCTAAATCAAACGGATCGTACAGAGCCTGTAGAGACTACCGTAAGCTAAATTCAGTGACAAAATCTGATGCATATCCTATTCCAAATATCAACACTTTACTTGAAAAACTCAACGGCAGCAATTTCTTCTCAGTGATTGACCTCAGACAAGCGTACCATCACATACCGGTAGCACCAGAGGATATCGAGAAAACTGCAGTCATCACTCCATTTGGCCTTTTGAATATCTTTGCATGCCTTTTGGACTTAAGTGTGCTACTCAGACATTTCAAAGATTCATGGACAACATACTTCGCGACCACTCTGCTTATTGTATGTCATATCTCGATGACATTATGGTACTCAGTCTAGATCTAGAATCTCATGCGAAGCATCTACGAAATGCCCTCTCACGCTTTTCCAACCACGGACTCAAGATCAACTGTGACAAGACGCAGATTGCAACTTCATCCGTCGACTTCTTATGGCATCGTATCACGGCCCAAGGTATTCAACCGTTGCCGTCAAAGACGAATTCAATCAAGAATATCAAGTCACCAAGGACTGTGAGCGAGTTGCAGAAAATCCTGGGAGTACTAAACTATTATCGCAAGTTCCTTCCAGGCCTTTCAAAACAACTTTATCCTTTGTGCAGGCACCTGCGGAACCGAAAAGGACTTAGCAAGAATTCCATCATTGCTTGGTCATCCGAAGACGAGGAATTACTTCGACTTGCCAACAGCTTGTTAACAAATGCCACAATGCTAACACATCCAGACTTTGAAAAGCCATTTCTACTCACGACAGATGCTTCGGAATTCGCTATTGGAGCCACGTTGGAACAAGAGATCGACGGATTTCGGAAGCCTATCAGTTTCTCCTCGCGTACTCTCCAACCAGTAGAAACGAGGTACGACAATTTCGGCCGAGAACTTCTCGCTATCCACAACGCAGTGCGCCATTTTATCAGCATCATTGACAGTAGCAAATTTATTGTTTTCACAGATCATGCACCACTAGTTAGTGCACTTCGAAGCGCAACTTCATCTATCGCCAAGTACCCTGCCAGAGTGGAAAGACAGCTTTCTCGTCTAAGCGAATGGCAATTTGACGTCTTTCACGTCAAGGGCAAACAGAACTTCATTGCAGATGCCCTGTCCAGGCCAGACGTCTCTCTAGAACCACCTTCGCCGTCACCATTTACTGTCAACTCCGTGGCACTCAGTGAATCTGCACTAACGCCAACTCTCCTGGGAACTGAACAACGCAGTGACATTCACATTCAAAGATCAATAGCCCGTCACCCAACCAAGTTCATATGTCGTCTGTGGGAAGGCTTAACAATTATTTACTTCATGGGTACGCAGCCCAACAAGCCAGTTCTGCCGACCAGCCTTCAGAGAACATTTTTTGATTCAATTCACTCAATTTCTCACCCAGGAAGCCAAGCGACTGTCCGACTTCTTATAGATCGTTTCTGGAGTCACAGACTTAGGCAGAATGTTAAATGATGGGTCTCCGAGTGTGCTATTTGTCAGAAAAATAAGATCACACGACAAACTCGTTCGAAGTTGCAACAATTTTGAACTACTTCTCGCCTAGCCATCGTCCACATCAAAATAGTTTATCTGACATCGGTTCATGTTTTTAGGTACTTTTTAAATATGATTGACAGATTTACCCGATGGCCTGCGGCTTTACCTCTTTGCACCATTTCTGCAGACGAAGTCACTAATGGTTTTATCTCTGCATGGATAGCCAATTATGGTGTTCTCAACGATATCATTACTGTTAGAGACACTTATTGGTATGTCCAGCTACTTATATCTAACGCTTTGTGTAGCAACACTAAGTAGTCACCGGTTTCATGTCATGGAATATGCCACATTCAATGCAAATCGAAACTTCATCAATTACACAGTATACATGTATCATGACCAAAACGTCGAGCACACTCTAGCTCTTTTGTTCATATTCGAACTGTAATTGATGGCGATCCAGCCTGCCCCGGTAACAACTTAAACCTGGATACTTCAGTGGCAATCCACTTTGCAATGTTTACTCTGCAGCTCTCAAATCCTATCACATTGCTCTATATCGTTTTACGCGTTATGAACGGTCACTGCAGCTAACAATTTGTGTGGCATTTACTAGTGGTTATTTGGCGTTATATCATTGTTGAAGTAATCAACAAGTATTACCAGCCCAGCATTACTATAATTTTTTTATTAACTATGTGTAGAATAATACCCAGTTACTGAACTGGGTTCGAACTCTGCCTTACATTATTATTGAAACCTTACCGATAGTTATACTTTTTCCTATATCTTTTCTTTTTTTTCAGAGAGGAAAGTGATGAAAGGGCTCAGATTAATTTGCCGACATAGTGCCAAAATCAAATTCAAATTTCAATACGCTGAAACAAGTGACGTTTACCTTTGGCGTGCAACATCGTGTATATTTAAGAATGATGCATTTAACACGCACCAAAATACTGCTCTCCTCGTTACGAGTGATTTCTTTTGCTCTTTTCTCTTGACTGTCTACCTACGCTGACTTCTGTACTTGCGTTTACCACGCTGTGTCATCTCATCACTTATTCATCAGTCACGTCAATCTCTTGTTGCTGCACAACTCGTCATACGTAATTGATCATCTATTTATCGGAATTCTACGTGTGCCGGCCACCCTGTTGTTGTCGCAGATCTTCAACAAGGCAATTCTTAGCCTTCGAACAGCAACTCACCTAACCTGTTTCGAGAAATCTACTTATTCCGGTGCATCCACACGAAAAGAAAACCAGCCAACGAACCAAATCATGAAAAGCAAATGTCTATAATTAATTTTAGACACTTTCACCACTGAAACATATATAAACTTTCACGGCATTTTCCAGTAAACGCTTTTCAGGAACTGTTAAGGGCCATCCAAAGCAACTGCTCAAACAAAACCTGTCTTGTCTTCTTCTTTTAGCGTTGCACGACACTTACTTGCAGCCGAGGTGTTTACACTATTTAAATTAAAAAAATCATGCAGCTTTAATGATTAAAATTATTCCGCTGACTTTTTAAAAAACATTTAAATTAAATATGTTAGATCAATTAGATCGCACAATCTCTAAACCAATTATGTGCGACTTGGGATCAATATAAGCGAGATACAATTACTACGCAACGCACTCTGGCCTACAAGCTACCTGTAACTGCTATCTTCATTTTTGCTATACTGACTAATTATGCATGCTGTCTTACATTTTTTCACGCTGTGTCACTACCTCGGCTAGCCGTCAGTTACGCCAATTTTCTTGTTTCTTCACATGCAGTCATACGTATTTGATAATTTATTAATCTGATTCAACGTTTGCCAAATATGTTGGTGCTGCCGCAGCCTAACAACAAAATAATTCAAGGCTTCCAAACAAAAATTAACACATCCTGCGTCGTCAAATCTACGGATTCATGTGCATCTACTCAGAAGATAACTTACCCACTTACAGAATAAAAAAGCAAGTATCTAAGAAGACTAATTGAAATCCGCTTCTTCCCAGATTCTCAAACTCTCACAACATTTGCCGATGATTAATTCAAAGGCCCTATTAAGGACTACTGACAGTACTTCTTAACCTGTTGAGATTAGAATAGAATAGAATAGAAAAGAATATATTTATTTGGATTGAAACCACAGATGCTCCATGAAATAGACAATAATATTAGAAAACGTACAACATTAAAGAGATATCACATCACATAAATATATCCATTTAGTCTCATACTGATAAGTAAATCTCAATAGTTATGATTTACGATTTATCCACATCTGAACATCAAGCATTTATATCAATGCATACGCTATATCAATTTTGATACAGTTATTATGATAAAGGTCTTTTTACTTAATCGCATTTATACAATATTTGATTATATAAATAACTTTAGATTTATCATTGAAGTTCACAAACCTGATAATTGGAAAAATTCAGGTGTAATTCAAGTGAAACATTATGCATAAATGAGAACCATGACTAGAAATTGTTTATCTTTAATTTTGACTAATATGATGATATAAAGCATAGCATTTCTAATATAAAAATACAGATAGTAGAATTAAAATTTTCAATAAGGTATGTTGCTGATCACAATTATCTCTGTCTTTCATTAATTCAAGAAAAAGTAAAATCATAACCAAAATTGAAAAATCAGTAGGATTGTTTCTTTTTTCTAGTTCAGTGCAAAAAAAATTTAAAAGTCACTTTAGATGGAGGCGTTTATCTAAGCCCCTTTGGCAATTGATTGTAATTTTTTTAAATTTTCAAAAAAGAAAATAACTTGCCGCAACATTTCCCACCAAAGGAGGAGAGACCACCAATCCTCAAGATCTAGTTCCAAATTCATAGATCTTTATTATTGGATTCATATAGACACCAGTCCAGTGATTCAAGTGGAATACATTTATGCAATAGAAACTCCTCCGAAACAATAAAGTTTCAATGAAACAAACTAATCAACTGGCGTATATAATGCAGGACACATGGATAGTGTGTTTCGCAAATTATATTTGTACAGCTTCTAGCTAATTTGACAATCTCTTTTTTATTGGATTCAAAGTAGTGACAGCATATTCTAGTATCGATGTAATCCAAATTATATACATTTGTAATTTTATATCGTTCGATAAGATATTTGTATTTATTAGTGTGCAACTGTTCTTAGCACACCTAACTATTGTTTCAATATGTCTCTCAGAAGAAGCTGTACATGTAATAGTTACGCCTAAATCCTTAATTTATTGCTGAATTTCGATTGTTACTTTTAGCGGTCCTGATCTCAAATCATTTACTTGAATACTCATTCTTCTATTATATAAATAGTACCTGAGTAATTTCAAAATATTATGCTCAATATTCAATGAATTAATCACCTCCAAATAGCATCAAAATATATGGAATCAAATGCTTTTGGGATATCTATAAAGACAATTAATGCATCCAACTTATTTTAATCTAATTTAATTACATGTTTCCACATGGAAATAATATTTGTAATTGTTGATCGATCTTTCGTAAAGCCATGTTGGTTTGTATCTAAGTCAATCGGCAGCATAAATTGTAAATAATACAATAAATGATCCCAGTATCGCTGTACAGCACTCTACCCGGAGAGTTACAGATATTTTTATTCACGCCTCCAATATTGATGTTGCCACAGAACTTCAGAGGACTAATCAAGACATTCAAACAGAAATTAACACACCTTACTTCGTCAACTTTAAGTGTTCAGGATTCATCTGCTCAATGAATCACTAGCCCACGAATAGTACACCAAGAGCCAGTGTCTATAAGGACTTCTGGACATCCACTACTGCTCAGAATCATAAATTCTAATGACATTTACTTTTAATCAAGGTTGAGATCTTGCTATATCCAACTGACCCATTACGAACATACATTTGTAAATAAAAACTAAGTATTGTATAGGTTAAAAGAGGCAATTCATACAGTAGACCTGATTCGTCCTTATTGGGAACTCTTTACATACTGTACAGAATTTGCCGCGGACCGAGCTTAAACCCGGGCACGTCTACTTCATAAACTGGGTCGCTAGCGTTATTTACCATTTAATTTGCGCCTGGCCCAATTGAGAGCTAATGGCAGTCTTACGATCCTATTTCTCTTTGTCCTATTAGTAACGTTGTACGGCACTCTAGCCGGAGCTTAAAAGTGGCGATCCATAATTCTACTTCTACTACTACTAAAATAATAATACTAATAATAATAATAAATTTTTATTTCCAGAAAGTTACCATCTAGCCTAACAATTGAAAATGCGAAGATACAATTCAAATGTAGGGATATGTATAATTGAGGGAAATAGCTACTAGAAAAATATTTAACGATAAGGTTGCTAGAAGGTTTGAATGAAAAGTGCTTTTAGAAACTTCGTGTTGGTTCTTCCTGAAGAGATATACATTTCAAATGACTAGGCTAGAATAGACTAGAGTAATGCCAGTGAAGAGCCAGAGTATCAATGCCATGTGCAGGGTTTGCTGACTTCAGTTTAACGAATTTTAGAATCTGTTAGAAAGCGAGGAAGGACGAGTTTCTGCCATCAAACGTCTAATTTTTTCGTTGAAATTTTCCATTTCCCATTAGGTAGATGAGATATAATGAGGAAATTTAGTAGAGCAAATTATACCAGAATAATAAGCAATGATAAGCAGTAAATATAAATAGTAAATGTGACTTTAAGAGTCTAAAGTGAGCTACCTATTTTAGAGGCTTGGCTAGACGAAAATAACAATTAGAAAATTATGATAAGATTAGGGATATAGATATTTTAAAAAAGTACTAAAGATGAAGAAAAAACTAATTGTGCATACAATCAGAGTTTTTGCCTAAGAATTTGTTAAAGAAGTTCAGATTAACTGCCGTTTAGTTCCCGAAGGCAGTGCGTTAAATACACTTGTGGCTTAGGAAAAGAAATAGATTTTGTTAAATTGTTTGGAGTATGGTTGGATTAAATTGAAGAGTTGCCGTTGCGCGCAACGTAGTGATGAATCAAATGAGCAAAATTTGACAGTGAATGCCATGGTGATATCTTATGAACGAAATGGATGACTCGTAAATAAAGGATGAGCTATAAAGGGAGAAGATTTGCAAAGAGCAGGTGCTCTCTATAGTTCTGACAATGAGGGACAACACTCTTCAGAAATCGAGAAGCGATCTGCTCAATGGCTCATGAGGAAGCTAAAGTGGGAGAGCAATAAATTTCCCTGGAATAAGAGATGAGGGGTAAGACGTAGACTTTGAATAATGTGAGTTGTAGAGTAGGATTTTGTGTCTTGAGGCAGATTAAACGGGCCAATTTATAGAGTTTGTGTTAATTTGATTAATATAAATAGAAGTCTACTGATTTAGAAAGTGGATTTCAGGATGCATGAACGAATCAAGCATTTCAAAACCAAGAGAACAATTTGCGGATGGGAGAGAATGGATGATGTTGGATTTAAGCTGCATCAAACGAGTCTTATCGGGATTGGGCAAGGTTTAATTTATAAATACTGTTACCATATCATCTGCATATTTGAACAGCTTGAATTGGTTTTTCACAATCTAAACATGTGCGCGTGCTAGATTGAATAGTATATGGCTACAAACTGAACCCTGGGGAACTCCAGATCTTATAAGATCTGATCAGGAATGACCATTTCCTACTTTTAGAGTTTTACCAGTTTGTAAGGAAGAAACGGATACGTTTAAGGACGGTGTCGCATATAATATTCCTTGATGAGGCAGATTTAATTATTCGCAAATGATAAAAAATCGAAAGTCTCGTAGAATGCATTCATGACCATTGGAAATTAAAAATCAACAGTGGTTAAGGACACTGACTATGTTGCTAGAGCAAGAGCGCCCATTCAGTAAACCATGTTGATCATCAAGGAGGCAGAAACTATCTTGAGACATAATTAAAAGGTAGATTAAGTTATATATGATCCTGTGAAGGTTTTTATTGAAAGCAGGGGCAATAGTTATTGGGCGGAGATCGACAATATGCCATTTCTTAAGATAGGTGAGATCATCGATTTTAGCCACTCCATGTTGCTATGAGACAACTATTAAAACATCAGCATTCAGAATAAAATGACTCCAAGGAATCATGTCGATGAAGACATCATATTGATCAAATTGGTGTTTTAATTTTATGACTTGACTTTGTTGAACAACCATCATCGACGAAACGTCGAGCCCATTATCAAACATCTCATTGGATAGGGTGGAAATATAATAGGACTTAATAAGTTAATTCAGGTAGTCGTTGGCAAAGCTGGAGTCGTCCGAAACAGAAAAGCTTTTTTGATGTTTTCGAACTTATAGCAAAGTTGGGTTTAGACTATAGAAATTTTTTTTCGAGAATTGGGAGCCGTTCGAATAAGCCCTTTGATGCCGAGTACTTCTATGTTGATTACTTGTTTAATATGATCATCCATAATTCGGAATAGGATTGCGCGTGCAAGTGACGAGGTGCGTTATCTTAAATCATTTGCAAGATTGTCGCGCGCCTTAAATGAGGTGATCAAATTGTTTTTCGTGTGAATATATTTGATATTACAGTTAAATATTGTTTGTTGCAAAGAACTAATATATATGCAAGTATGTATTAGGTTTTGCGAACCTAGTAACAAATTAGTTCAGTTGTGACCAGAAGGATAAACCAAAGGCAGCATGAACGGAAAGTATAATCTCATGCACATTCGTTTCGTGCTTACTGGCGACTCATCAGTAGGAGCCGGTATTACGCCCTTTAACCACTATATATTTGGTAGAAGAATGTGGAATAATAGGACGGTACAATCTCCTAGACGAATGTGTAAACCTGTAATAGTGAAGCTAACATCAATCTAAGGTCAACGACAATGCGACTTCAATGCTAACTCACACTATATAATATATATACCGAGTCTGTAAAGGATACTAACACTATGGCTATTGTGTTAGTAACGGATACCTTTTTTGAAATCGATGAGTACCGGATACTAACACCACGGTTTCCGAGTCCGTACATGATACCAACCTGATGGATATAAATTTATGCTAAAGTTCACCCAAATTGAGAATTACAACAATTTCCGAACACCTGTTACTCCAGTTAAACCATACACTCTGGCCTTCATCGATATCAGTTATCACATTTCGCGGGAAGCATGACATCATTCAATTCAATATATTACAGTTAAATACTGTTTGTTGCGAAGAACTAATATATATGCAAGTATGTATTATGAGTACCGGATACTAACATTATGGTTTCCGAGTCGGTACATGATACCAAGCTGATGGATATAAATATATGCTAAAGTTCACCCAAATTGAGAATTACAACAATTTCCGAACACCTGTTACTCCAGTTAAACCATACAATCTGGCCTTCATCGATATCAGTTATCACATTTCGCGGTAAGCATGACATCATTCAATTCAATATATTACAGTTAAATACTGTTTGTTGCGAAGAGCTAATATATATGCAAGTATGTATTAGGTTTTGCGAACCTAGTAACAAATTAGTTCAGTTGTGACCAGAAGGATAAACCAAAGGCAGCATGAACGGAAAGTATAATCTCATGCACATTCGTTTCGTGCTTACTGGCGACTCATCAGTAGGAGCCGGTATTACGCCCTTTAACCACTGTATATTTGGTAGAAGAATGTGGAATAATAGGACGGTACAATCTCCTAGACGAATGTGTAAACCTGTAATAGTGAAGCTAACATAATCTAAAGTCAACGACAAAACGACTTCAATGCTAACTCACACTTTATAATATATATATACCGAGTCTGTAAAGGATACTAACATTATGGCTATTGTGTTAGTAACTGATACCTTTTTTTAAATCGATTTCTAGTCCCAGTAAGTTCGTGGAAGTCAAACGTTTAAGCACAAGAGAAGATCGAGCATAAATAGCCAAAATACCAACTTGGTCAACAGCCAAGTCGCTTCAAATAAAAGAGTAAACTTTAACGAGGAAAAGATCATCACAGTGTAATGTAGAAGACGACCACGTTTCACCAAGAAAGCACACAATAGGTCGTTTGATAATCGATATGCCCGTAATTAATTGATTTTTGGTGAAAGTAACCAACAATTGATTAGAATTGCCGTGAGGGAACTAGGAGAAAAAAGTAAGACCGAGGAGGAAAAGCGTGCTGGAGTCTTGCAGCGATGGCCGGAGCGAGACCAAAGGCCTGATAAGTGTGTTTGAGCACTTGTTGATGAGAATAGAAAGTTCATCTTTAATCTGAACTTTCGTAGTTACGTTATTGTCATGTGGGTGTGGGTGATCATAGTTTTGAAAATAGGACGAAATCGGGTTAGCAGGACCCGCAAGGCTGGGCAGATGTTACGAAAAGCGGAGGTAGAAACGGTTCTAATTCGTGAGGAGAGCTGTTCAGAAGCTGTGTTTCTCTTGTCCTCGGGGTGGTGTTAAGGCTTAAAAAATAGGAAATTGCAGGGGATAATTCAGTTGCACTTTGCACTACGGGGTTCTTATGCTTAGATGGCTTTTTCGACTAATGCGCTTGTCATGCAGTTGGCTGGATGTGTGGCTTTTGGACTGGCTATGAAAACTGGAAATGGTTGTCCGTTGGTTAAAGTTGTTACACAGAGAGGGACGGCCGCGACATCGCGGAAAGATTTGGATTCATTGGGTATATTTTATGAACTCACCGTGTGTTCTAGCGTTTAGTGAGAGCTCTTGAAGTCGGGAAGTGCTCAGCACGATAGGAGCGGGGATGCATCCAATTAACTATAGGCCTTTCTGAAGATTATTCCTTCCAGAGAAGGCGGTTCTGTATTCAGAAATGATCAAGGTCACTTAATGTGAGCTTTGTGTTTGCTCAGTTTTCCGTTGTAACAATATGCGATCACGAAAATAAAAAAATACAATAAAATACAAGATCTCACTTGAAAATGATAGGAGTACACGAACGAGACCACTACGGCTGTTGCGCTTAAGTATACTTTAATAATAATATTTCAATAATAATAATAATATTTTCCAGATTGCTTCAATGTCTCATCACCACAAGCCCACTGACTCAATCCGGTTCATTTCCGCTGTGACTCTAAGTCGTGGCCGACCCCGTCGCGAAATAGTGAGTTCAAATGCCAGGCTTATACATGAATCATTTGTTGAACTGATACCTCCACCAACTATTCAGACTAACTTAACGCAACCTAATCCATCGCCTAAAATAAAAATTTACCCAGATTATCTACCGTCGCTTATAAATGTCACAGTCGAAACCTTGTATGGGTCCAAAACATATCATTTTTTGCTGTCCTTTCCTCTAACTTTGCTACCGCTATTCCAGACAGCGAAAATGTCTCTACAGCACTGTCTTTGACTTGCAGTTACACCAGCCCTCTACATACTTTACTCTGCTACCAAAGTGTATTGAGGCCTGTACTTCTATCATCGAGTTTGCAAAACGTCTTTCATCTCTATTAATCAACAAGAAGGTCACCAGGAAATTTAAGATTTCTGACGAGAATTTGCTCCTAATCAACGAGAGATTCATCGCTCCTTTTAGCCTACGATCGCGCTCATGTTATCTATATAAGAGATTCGCTCACTTCATCTCACAGACCTAACAAAAATTCTCCTGATACGTTCAGAGGAATTCTCACAAACTTTAGGCTTCTCCCTCCAAAAGTCAATCAATTCCGAGCATTTAATTCTTCGATAAGCTGAATATGAGTTATTGGTTGAAAATTGGTTATCTCTTTCGAAACCACAGAGCTGTTGACCGAGGCAAATAGTTTGCTGCTTATATCTGTTCCCCTTTAATGTCAAAGCACCTGGCTACATTTAATTTATCGCGACTAGTATATTTTGACTTCCAGCTGATGATGCCAGACCAAAGTCTATCTTTCTGTGTAGTCTATAGGGCACTTAATTTTCCCATAATCGAGGATACTCTTGGAGTTCAAATTTATCCACCTTCTTCCTGCATTTGTCTGACAAATACATAGTTTTGGAAGAACTTAACCGCCCTACCGCCAATTGAGAAAATTTAGCCTGACAAAATATTTTTTTATTATAAGATGTGCCCAGGTTCGAGTCCTGTCTGCGGCAAATTCTGACCAGTACATGATGAGTTCCCAATAAGGATGAAACCGGTCTAGTGAATGAATTGCCTTTTCTACACTATACAATTCTTAGTTTATTCTGACATATGTAAGTAATTAATGGGTCAGGCGTTTAAATCAAGACCGCAACCTTGAATTAGTAATTGTTATCACCACCTGCGCAACCAAAGTTTCTTTAAAATATTTTCTTGTTTTACTCAAGTCCATGATGCATTATTATCTCGCTTGGCCTTCGTCACATGTATCCAACACATACAGAACTCTAACAGGCTAAACACACTTTTTAAGGCGCGTGATAATTTAAATCAGAACTCAACATAATATGAAGTATCGACGACTTTATTCAAACTACAATAAACAAGCACGTACTTGGCGTTGAATGGCACATTCGGTCGGTCCCTATCCCTTGTAAGAAATTTACAGTTATTAGAAACCAATTGTTTCATAATTTAAAAGAATCGAACATTAACTTCACTAGTTCTACCGATTACAACTCTGCGGAAGAATATCTGTGTTACCTCTAAGAAAGCTGTTCAGCATCATCTTTTTTGACAGTAGGGATCATTGACGGTGACTCCTGGAGTCTGAATTAATTTCAATTCTCGTCGTCCGTGATCGTTTAAGCCATTAAGGGCATAAAATCTAAACATCAATTTAAACTTTATGGAATTGTCTAATTTGCTCTCTTCGGAAGGAACATTTAATTTCTGCCATCCGACGTCTTTAACAAATACCTTTATAGTACTACTTTACCCTTTGGATAGCTAAAGTCGACAATCTCGTCTATTAAGAAAAGCGACATTTAGCATATATCCTCTTATTAGAAACTTCGCCTCATTTCTAACATCTTAGCGTTCATTAAAGTTCTGAACAGAATCCTCTATATTTAAATTTCTCCTTTCATTAAATTGAGAACCAGATTCAATCTTTAAGATGATCAACATAAATTTGTGACCGGCGCTCCACTTTTACTAATCTAGTTGGCATCTTAAGTCATTACGATTATTCCATCTCACAAGAACACAGCTCCACCCTTTCTTGATATTTCAAAGGCATTTAACTCGGTCTCCTTCTTGGCGCTTAAATTTGACCTTATAATTCGTGGCATTTGCTGCCATGTCTTTTGATTTATCCGATACTATCATCGAAATCAATCAACGTCTGAAAAAATAGACAAGAATCATTAGAGAACCGCCTCTAATCTTTGACGTTTTACAGTAATCAGTACTCGGTCCTTAGTTTTTAATATTTCACTTTTTCAGATTCATGATTAAGCTACTTAATGAGATGATAGTATATATATATATATATATATATATATATATATATATTCGATTATGTCAAACAATTAGTTCTCAAATTCTCTAAATCACTGAACTTCTCACTGCGCATAAACCAAATTACATACAAGCTGTACAAATGAGTTCGTTTAATATATTTCAAAACACAGAACCCTATCTTGCGGCTTACACGCTTCAAACACTAGGTCTTATCTCTCATTTTCTATGATAGTGAATTTTACTGCCCACCCACACTGACATAGTCATTTTCTATAGAGAAGATTGCTTCTTTAATAAATACATCAAAGGCAGCATCGTCGAAAAACGCAAACTGTTTTACTCTCACTCATATTATACATTCGTTATTTGTTTCACTAATTGCTCCCAATCAAAAATTTGTGATGATCAAACATTCCTCTGGTCTCATCACAACCGATATGTTTATGTGGAAGTTTGAGATAAATAAATTTAATTTATTAAGTAAATTGTAACTACAGAACAATTATAATGCTGACAGATTTTGTTCTACTATATTCATGTGCATATCGATCAACTAATCAATACATATAATGAATTGCATCCCAATACTTAATTAAAGAAGGGGATGATCCTCTAACTTTACTTGATGCTATGCTCAAACGTAGAACTGATATCACATTATGCAGATCATTTTTCCATAAGAAAACATGAAAAGCACAATATTTGACTTTTAATAGCTACTGCCTAATGAAATGGAAAAAAAAATTGTTATGGCAGTGCGAATTGGACACTTGTTCGCTAGATTGTTTGCAAACTTATTTGGACTTTATGCATATCATTCTTATCATCGATGGTTACCCACGACAATTTATATAAAATGTAAGCCTAACGATATAATCCAATCCGCTGTTAATATTTGTACTGTTGATAAGAAGCCTGTGTATATTCACATATAATATAGAGTAAATGAAGCGCATAAGAGATAAACTGCGCACAAATTTATCTTTTGCGTATTTTGCAGCTGACATAGTTGTAATAACATCTACCACCAAACTATATTTTCCTAGAGTGAAAGGTAAGATTCTACTGCAATCTGCATCTAACTTTAATTATAATGGGATTTGTTCCTGTGAAGAATCATATGTAGGCAGACACGGTAGAAAAATTGATTCATGTTTATTGGAGCATATACAAGCATCGTTGTTACGGTATACATTTGGTGTTGCACGTACGTCTATAACTAAACATATTATGTCCTGTCAAATTGAAACATGCTAACAAAGAGCTTTTCAGTTTAATAAAAGCTAGGTGAGTTAGTACGCTTTCTTATTTGGAAGATATTTCCATAGATATATGATATTTGTGTATTGTTTGCTTTGGCGAAATTATATATAAGTAATTCTGTATTAGGTATTGCTAAGAAGGTAAAAATTTAATTCAAATAGGATCAGAATGATAAGCGAAATTCAGCATGTACAACGCGTAAAATCACATGTACGCACGCGTTTCGTGCTTACTGGAGACTCATAGGTAGGAATCCGTATTGCACATTACACCCACTGTTCATATAGTCGGGAAATGTGGGACATTAGAAAAGTCTGTACAAATGTTTAGTTGTGTTACAATGGAGTTCACTTCACAGAATATCTTCGACAAAGCAACGTTAAAGCCAACTCATGATTTCTAATACATACCGGATTTGGAAATAGTAAAAATAGGCTAAATTTCACAAAAAAGAGCTCTATACCGGCATAGAATTAATGAATTGAGAATAAACACGAAACTCATGTGTATATGAGATTATACCTGTTGTTCATGCCAAATTTGGTGCTAATTGAGATAACTTTTTCCCAAGATACGAAGTACCTAATACACAATTGAATATATTTTAGTTTTTCGCAATTAATAATATATAATCATTATAAATTTTATTAAATGATGCCATTATAAATCCCCATGTGATAACTGACATCTATATATATATATATATATATATATATATATATATATATATATATATATATATATATACATTGTGTAAGAGGTGCTTTGGAAAGTTTTATATGTAGTTAACATAATTTTTTCTTGATTAAATTTTGGTGTTGCACTTTTTACTGTGCTCCTGCTTCGCCATTCTGGAACTAACATATAGTGTATATAGGGCGTGTTACCGACTCCTATTGATGAGTTGCAATTTATCATAAAACATGTGTGTAAATGAGATTATTTATTCAGATAGTGCTGACTTTGGTACAGCTTTGTAGTACAAATTGAAAGAACTTGTCACCAATTACGCATTACCTATACACTATTGCATATATTAGTCTCCCACAACAAAAGTATTATATATTAAATTGAATGATTTCATGATTACCGCAAAAAAATGACAGTGTGCTTGGATCTACAGGAGTAATAGGTGTTCAGAAGTAGTAATATTTCCCAGTTCTTTTGAAATTTAGCATAACTTGGAACCAGATGACTTTTCTGAATTTTTAAAAATTATTGTGTAACACGCGGCTCCGCGTTACAACCCAACGATGTTCAATTTTGATAAATATAGTGCTCTTTAAGGTCAAATAGTCTAACTCTTGTAGAGACCCTTAGGTCACTGCCATAAGGGGGTCTCTTGGATGCCAGGCCCGGAAAATCCATATATGCGGAATGATCATCTATCTTGGAACACTTAAGTTCCTCTGAACTATCTCTTAAGCTACAATCCTTAAGTCCACTAGCCAACTGCTCTGTATCCTCAGTATTTAATAAACCAGACATGATATTATTAAATTACTTGCAATTTATATTGTAACACGCGGCTCCGTGTTACAACCCAACGAAGGTCGATTTTTACAAACGCTGTGCTCTTTAAGGTCAAATATTCTAACTCTGTCCTTAAACAATATTTCTCTTAGCTGTGATTTTAGGAACAATCTCTGTTAGTCTCAAGCAGTTTCAATCGATATTTCTTGAACTGCAATTTTATTTGTAATTAATAGTGTTTTTATAAATAGACAGAACCGCGCGCGATCCGCGAGGATCACGCGGTGGCCTGTTGTGTCGCTGCGGATTTATTCGCTCAGTTGGATTATTAACAGTGTCCACAGTTGTCAGTTAATTGTGCCATTCAGATAGTTTGAGATGAACTGAATATATTGCAAGTAGTGACATGAACTAAAGCTATTCGTGAGTTTTTGGTCATTGAAGTCTTTATCGGGCTTACATCCTTCATTTTTAGTGACAGCTTTTAACGATGACTTTTTACATGTCTTCATATGTTTTAAGTCGATGGTATAAATACAATTCTGTTCAGACATTTGTGTAAGAATAACCACTTGTGTGCAAAACATTTTACTCTATAAACGTAAATCAGTTTACTTTGTTCATATTGTCATGTATTTTCAATCGTTTGACTATATCTCATGCCGATCCAGACATTTGTGCTAAGAATCACTGCTTGTGTGCGAAACATGTTACTTTATAAACATAAATCATTTTAATTCTTGCCGTCTAGAAGACGGACAATTTAGTTTAACTGTGAATGGTGTTTAGGATATGATTTTATGTTAAAATCTGTTTTTTTATTGCCGACCAACACATGGTCAAATTGGACTATCTGTGAATTATATTTCTGATTGCAATATTGTGTAGAATATATATATGACCCGATGTTTTTGCCTTCTCGCATCAACCATCCGAAAAGGATCAGAGACTGATTAGGCGCTCGGGTAGTAATAATAGCCACCATTGATATGTAGTAGGGGTACAAAATCAGGAACGAGATAGCAACAGCGAAAAGCACCCCTACATTATGGTGCCCCGGTTCGTCGAACTCACAGCCAGTAAGGAATTAATAAACAGCTAGATTTTGAGAAATTCAAGCACTTTCAATGAAGGCCACTACACACGTTATTGCCTCGGAAACGGCTGCACAGACACGACGTTCAAATGGGCGTGGTCACCCTCAACAACTCAGGTGATTCCGCCCATGGAAGGTTCGGAAGACGGGTGGGGTCAGCCTCTTCGGCGGCAGCAGAGGCTGAGCACCCCAAATTGTTGGCCGCTCCACGTCTGATGGCTCGAAGCACGTTGCTTTCGCAGTAGAGCGCAATCAAACTATTGTATTTACAGCGACGGCTCCAGTCAAGTCATGCTTCAAACGCCCAAATGCCAGCAACCAGTCTCGTCGTCAGTTGCCACTATCAACATCTTTTCTCATCCGTGACGCAACGTCTGGCGAATTATTTCTCATAGACACTGGATCAGATGTGAGCTTACTACGTCACAATTATTTCGAACCCACCCACCCAGTCGACTCCAGCAGTCTGACATGCGCCAATGGTTCCAACATAGCGACGTTTGGGGTACGAGTACACACTATCTCGTTCTCCAACTCAAAAAGATGTTTCAAATATCCGTTCATCATCGACAACACGACATGAAACATCATTGGACGTGACTTTCTCGAACACTTCGACCTAACCATCCGTCCAAGAACGCGAGAAATAGAGGAGCCAGTATCAGTGTTGACAGAACCAAAATCAGTCGTTATACGGCATGAAAGAGCAATAACATTTACTGTAAGGTTAGCCCCCTTCATTGTGTACTAATTTTCACTGTCGGGGGGGTGTATGTAACACGCGGCTCCGTGTTACAACCCAACGAAGGTCAATTTTTACAAACGCTGTGCTCTTTAAGGTCAAATATTCTAACTCTGTCCTTAAACAATATTTCTCTTAGCTGTGATTTTAGGAACAATCTCTTTTAGTCTCAAGCAGTTTCAATCGATATTTATTGAACTGCAATTTTATTTGTAATTAATAGTGTTTTTATAAATAGAGAGAACCGCGCGCGATCCGCGAGGATCACGCGGTGGCCTGTTGTGTCATTGCGGATTTATTTCACTTAATTTAGTGTCCACATAGAAGAATGGATTAATAGTTTGACATGAACTGAAAATATTGCAAGTAGTAAGCTAAAGCTTTGTTAGGTTTTTTATCATTGAAGTCTTTAAACAATTTACATCTTCATTTTTAATGATAACTTTTAACGATGATTTTTACATGTCATCAGATGTTTTAGTCGATGGTATAAATACAATTCTGTTCAGACATTTGTGTAACAATAACCACTTGTGTGCAAAACATTTTCTCTATAAACATAAATCAGTTTACTATGTTCATATTGTCATGTATTTTTAATCGTTTGACTATTCTAATTACGATCCAGACATTTGTGTAAGAATAACTGCTTGTGTGCGAAACATGTTACTTTATAAACATAAATCATTGTAATTCTTGCCGTCTAGAAGACGGACAATTTAGTTTAACTGTCAATGGTGTTTAGGATATAATTTTATGTTAAAATCTGTTTTTTTATTGCCGACCAACACATGGTCAAATTGGACTATCTGTGAATTATATTTCTAATTGCAATATTGTGTAGAATATATGTATGACCAGATGTTTTTGCCTTCTCGCATCAACCATCCGGAAAAGATCAGAGACTTATTAGGCGCACGGGTAGTAATAAGAGCCACCATTGATATGTAGTAGGGGTACAAAATCAGGAACGAGATAGCAACAGCAAAAAGTACCCCTACAACTAAACAAAACCCTATTAATTATAATTAAATTTCCTGTTCAAAAAATCTCAATTAAAACTATTTAGAACTAACAGAAATTGATGCTAAAATCACACTAACGAGAAATATTGCGCAAAAACAGAATTATATTACTTGACCTTAAAGAGAACTATATTTGTCAAAATTGAACTATGTTGGGTTGTAACGCCGAGCCGCAAGTAACATACACCCCCCCCTCGACAATGGAAATTGGTACACAATGAAGGGGGCTAATCTTACAGCAGGTGTTATGGCTCTGTCGTAACAAGGAAACAGTGATATTGGCTCTGTCGACACTGAATCTGGTTCCTCTATATCTCGCGGCGGCGTGACGGTATCAGTTGGCTCTGTTGCTGGTGAGATGTCAAGCGTCAGCCCGCGGTCAGAAAAACTGTCTGGAGGTGGTATAATCGTTACTTTGCCGCATAATATGTCAATATCGATGAACAGCGTGTTATTTTGCTGTGCTGCTTGCAATTGTTGAGTACTTGTAGGTGAAGGACACAGGATCGAGGCACAGAGTTCTGCAGGACAGCCCAGGAAGTCTGCGTCTACCTTTTTTTACTCTTTGGCGTGAGTGACTTCATATTTATACTCGTGTATTCGTATCAGTTGCCAGTTGACACGACGGGAATATAAATCAGGAGTAGAGGAAGGTGGTCGGTGTAGATCTTGAACTTTCGGTCATCCAAATAGGTGTGGAAGTGTAGGATCGACCGGTAGATTGCGAGTAATTCTTTCCCTAATGTATCATATCGCATCTCGTGAGATTATAGTTTTTGCGAGTTGAAGGCGATAGGTCGGTGTATTCCACTGATTGATTGTTGAAGTACTGCGCCTATGGCAACGTCAGATGCGTAAAAGATCAATTCAAAAGGTTGAGACCAATCAGGAAAATGTAGCATGTTCGCTTTGCATAATACCCTTTTGGCATCCTCGTAAGCCTGCATGTTGTCCACGTTGAGCTGAATCAGTTTTAATTTCTTGACAAAACGGCTTTCTGGCACGAGATATTTGTGAAGAGTTGCCAGAATCTTGGCAAGGCAGAGTACGCATCGAGAATAGTAGTTCATCTTGCCCAAGAATAGTCGTAATGCTCGAACGCTGGTTGGAGACTCTAGATCTTGAATAGCACGAACCTTAGCAGGTATAGATGTCATGCCTTTCTCGGAAATTTGATGACCGAGGAAATTAATTAATTTTTCTGCAAAGACACATTTGTTGCCATGAAGTCGGAGGTCATAGTCTTCTAGACGTGTGAGTAGAATATCAATATGTCGTATATGTTCGGACATTGAGCTGGAGAATACCCGGATGTTGTCTAAGTAGGGTATAACAAATGGTAGACTATCTAGTATTTCGTCCATAAGGTATTGGAAAGTTTGCGAGTCGTTCTTGAGACCGAAAAGCATATAATGATATTCGTGAGTACCACCTCCGGTGAATCCGAGTGCAGTATATGATACGGAGTCTTTGTCCATCGGTACTTGATAGTAGGCTTTCACTTGGTCGAGTTTTGAATATACAGCATGACCGAGAGTGAATCTGTGTAGGTCAGCTGGATTTGGCAGGCTGTACGAATCAGACTGTGTGCAAGAATTGAGAATACGATAATCCCCGCAGACCCTGAATATTGCTGGTTCACTCTTTGGTACTACTACCACAGGCGACGCATAAGGTGAGTTGGATCGTGTACATATGCCTTGTTGACGTAGCATGGCGAATTCTTGCTCGGCAGCCTTATGTTTGTGTGGTGCCAATGGATGTGCTCGTGGATGATGATGTGGAAGTGGTTTCGATAAGATGATACGATATTCTGTGATGGCACGCTTCCTCTTGAGATCGAGCATAAAGGTTTGAACATCTCTTCGTGTCGCTTTAAAACATAGTCCAGTTGTGGTACATGAGGAACTGGAGGAATTAGCTGTATGGATGAGACAGCTTCGGCGCGAGTCGTATGTTTTAGCGCTGATGAAATCAACTGATTGTCTGCAGTGCGTATCTCTCGTGTTCTTGGACGAATGGTAAGGTCGAAGTGATCGAGAAAGTCACGTCCAATGATGCTTCTTGTCGTTTTGGCAATGATGAAAGGATAATTTAAACATCTTTTTGAGTAAGAGAACGAGATTTTGTGTACACGTACCGCAAATGTCGCTATGTTGGAGCCATTGGCACAGGTAAGATTGCTGGTGTCGACTGGGTGTGTAGGTTCGAAATACTTGTGGCGTATAAGCTTACATCTGATCCAGTGTCTATGAGAAATATTCGCCAGCGTTTGCGTCACGGATGAGAAAGGATTCCGATAATGGCAACTGACGATGAGACTGGTTGCTGGCATTTGATCGTTTAAAGCATGACTTGACTGGAGCCGTCGCTATAAATACAATCTAACGCGAAATCAATGTGCTCCGAGCCCTCATAAGTGGAGCGGCCAACGATCTTGTGGTGATCAGCCTATACTGCCACAGAGGACGCTGACCCCTTTAGTTTTCCGAAACTTCCATAGACGGATCCTTCTGAGTTGCTGTAGGTGACCGCGCCCACTTGAACGTCGCGTCTGTGCGCGGGAATATGCTGCCGTTTCTGAGGCAATTTCGTGTGGAGTAGCCATAGCTGCGGTAATTCGGACACCACTTTGCCGGAAATTGTGAAACTGTTGCCCGGCCTCTTGACGTCGACCTCCTGGCGCTATTTCGGGACGGTGGTCGACGCTGGTCACGTCTGCTCTGGTCGCGTCTATTATGGACGGCATCGACTGAGTTTGAATTTGGCCTGACGGTGAGGTTCTCGAGCAGGCTGATGAGGCGCTAATTGGTGACATTTGTTCCGGTTGATGATGCAGTGGATTGAGATTCGGACAGTCGTGAGGTGATGTAACCTTTCTCTGAGTCAGGTGAGCTGTAGTGGTGTTTCTGCCACTACTTGTCTAGACGTGCCGGCAGAACGTCGTCTTGCACTTCGACGGATACGCGCAGGAACGTGGCCATCTCTTGGAGTCCTGGAGGGAGCTTCTGTATGAATAGTCGCATTAAGATTTCCTTGGGCAAGTTTAATTCCAAGGTTTTCTGCTCCATCTCCCTAAATAGCTCAGAAGGCGTGCGGCTATCTAGGGACATCTGGCTCATTCATTCTGTAAGACTTTCTTCTCGATTTGGTGTCAAGCGCTGCTTGACGGAGCGTTGCAGGCTCTGCCATGACTGCGAACATGTTCCCTCAGTGTATTGATGCAGGATGTCTTTAAGTCCGCGTCTGAAAGACATTGGGATTGTCTCCCAAGCCCTCAAAAATATTGAACCCTCGTCTGTTATATTGGACACCTTGGCCAATAAAGTAACATCGTCGACCCACTCGTCAAGGTAGTCTGGATCGAGTTGGCATATTTTGTAATGTGTCCTTGTGTTGGTGCGGCCTGTTGCTGGGCTCACCACCGGGCTTCCTGCATTTCCTGAACTGGACGTCATCTGATGTGTGTGTGAGTGTTGTCTAGAATAGATGGCAGTTTTACATCGTCCTCACCCGTCATCTAGCGGCTGTCTTCGAGCATTGTGGTCTCGAGAGGGTGTTTTGCTGTGGTTTATGTCTTAGGATTTACTTTCTTTTGTGGCATTCAACCGAAGTGCTTGAAGTACTCAAAAGCGATATGCTGATTAATTCTTTGTTGGCTGTGAGTTCGACGAAGCGGGGCATCCTTTAAGGAAGAGGTTTTGAAGCTAATGTAAGAGGTTCTGCGAACTAGCTGTCTTTTTAATGCGAAATTATCCTCCTATATAATATCTGGTATCTGTTATTAGGATCCGCGTTCAGGATTAAACCATGTCTCTTTCTCGAAGGGTGATGTGAGAAAACTCATCCATTTTCATCCGTTTATTGCAAATGGTGTAGCTAAGCATGAATCAATTCATAATTAAATAAAACGGACCGTGCTCTAGACGGCAACAAAACGATTAATTGTCAACACAATTGAATGTCTTATACACAAGTAATTATCTATTCACATTTAAACAAAACGGACAGTGCTCTAGACGCCAACAAAACGATATATTGTCAACAAAATTGTAAGTCTTATACACAAGTAATTATCAGAAACACAAACGTCTGAATCGTGATGAATACATGTATATAATTGAAAAAATATGATGATATTAATCCAGCTTGATTAGCAATTTAGATTAAAGTCACTGGTAAATATTGTCACTGATAATTGATGGATAAAAATCGTGTAAAAACAATCTTGAAAAAACATCAAAAATAAGTATTCCACAGTTTGCTATACGAACAGTAATTAATTGTGTAAACTGAAAATAATTAAAAAAAGGACAATAAATCCACAAGGGCACTATAATCCACCGCAAGTTCCCTGCGTATTGCGCGTACCTAACCCCCGGGCAACGTTCGCTAGCATCAAACACCAATTTATGCAAAAGCTCAAAACCTCGTATATTAACTTCTCTCAGTCAGACGACTCCTGCTTCGCCAACGATTATTTGACTTACCTCCTCGACTCCTTTTCCAGTCCCACTCCGCCTGTTGAGATGTTAGACAACGGAGACACCAAGAAACTACGCTGGTTCTACGTCACACCGACTTCCGTCGCCCAAGCAATTAAGGACATTAAATCAGCATGGTTGCAATTCTTGGCTGGAACGTCTTTCCTCTGATTGCCGATGTTACTAACCATTGTCTCGAAACCAACTATCTTGCCCTGGACTGGCTTAATTCGAAGATCTCTTCTATCTCTAAAAATGGCACTTCGTCGATCTTTTCATTTAAAGATCTCCGCCCCATTACTATCGTCCCTTCTTTCACCAAAATATTCGACAGGGTCTTATACAACCTAATCTACCCCTTCATTAAGTCTCAGGAAAACTTCTATCTCCTTGATGATCAACATGGTATTTTGAATGGCCGCTCCTCTTCCACCAACTTAGTTTGTGTTCTCAACCATTGCTACTCATCCTTCTCTAAAAGTCTTGAGTGCATTCTCCTCTTCCTGGATATATCCATAGCTTTTGACTCGCTGTCATTTTCAGCAATCGAATCCGCCTTACTGAGAAGCGGTATCTGCGGCAACGTTCTCAATCTTATCAGTTACTATCTCCGAAACCGATATGCGACAGTAAAAGTTGGCAGTAGTCACTCGAGGCCAGCCCATATCAGATCCGGTGTTCCCCAGGGCTCCGTACTTGGTCCCATTCTCTTCAACCTTACGCTCGCGCACATACAGGTTGAAGACAACCTTTTCAAGCTGTTCAAATATGCGGATGACATGGTTATCGTATTCAGCAACCCCACAACATCCAACCCCTCCTTACCCCTTATATCGGAGCTCCTATCCTCGCTCCACTCGCAGCTCAGCAGAATCGGCCTCAAACTAAATCCCACCAAAACTCGTCTAATGAAACTCTCCTCTGATCCATTCTGCTCTATCCCGGTTGCCAATTATCCCCTCGACATAGAAATAATAGATTCGGCCAAACATCTTGGCATTCATTTTTCAAAATCCCTAGACTTCTCCCCACACCTTACGCACACTACTTCCAAACTCTTCAAATGGGCCCGTCTGATCTGTTTTAAGACTAACAACCCCATTCTCCAACTCACGTTATTCAAGGTCTACGTTCTGCCCCTCATTTCCTACGCCAGCGAATTCTACTGTCCTCTCACTCTCGCCTCCTCGTATACTATTGAACAGGTATCCTCCAGATTTCTAAAGCGAGTCTTCCCGCAATGCCAAAATTATCGGGAACGCCTACTCCTGGCAAATCTTCTACCGCTTTGGTTTACCCGTCACCTTCGAGTCATTTCTTTTATCCATAAGATCACAACTTGCTTACCACTCTCCAACTTTGCTCACCCAAGTCACCACTACGCCACACGTTCTAGTAACTCTTCTATCCAAGCTAACCATACCCCCACCATATTTAAAAAATCTATCTTTTCTCCAAAGCCACTAATGTCTTCAACGCTCTTCCCACAGACATAAAGCTCCTACCCCAGCACGAATTTAAAAAGGCAGCCCATCAGTACTTCTTCAACAAACTTCTTTGTGATACGACCGATTGGAAACGAAACTGGTTCCTTCTCAATCCATAACATTTCCTTCACCCCAGGCTATTCTCTTTACTGATTTCAAAAGGCGAAATCTCTCAGGCAGTCATCTAATTTTCCACTTTACCCCTCTGGTTTCAATCCTGCCTTCTCGACTCACTGATACCACTTCTCAGACCATTCCTGACCCCATCATATCCACGTTGTGGATACTTTACTAGGTTTTGCTCATACAATTCTTTTCTTTCTTGTTTCAGCGGAAGACCGGAAACTCAACAGCCCTACCGATCCACCAACGGTTTGCTTCGGACATCGACTCCCCTCGTCTTCCTTCAATCACAACCTCGTTCTACGGATGCCTGCGACCCCTGCAAGACTCACTCGCTTCAATCCAGCAGATTCCATCCACGTCTATGCTATGCTCTATCAACTGAATCTCCACGACAAAGGACTCCATCGGTCGACGTCTGCCTCCAGTTCGCCATCATTTTCGATCTCACACTTGAACTCATATGTCCGGATCCAATCTAACCCGCTTGGATGCTCTGACACTTCATGGACTATCTCCAATTGATCTTGTCTAGTCAAATGGAATTTCCTTTTTATTTTTTTTCTCTAGATTGAACTATCTTGATGTTAATGATAACTTTAACCTTCATCAACCCCTCCTCCTTTCATTGAAATACTTTGCTAGTCACAATTCGATTCACCTCCGTATATCCTAACCTTGATTTGTTAATTCAATGGTTGGGCTAGTTGGCCTTTGATGCCAAATAATTGTATTATTATTATTATTATTATTATTATTATTACATATATTATTATTATTATTATTAGTATTATTATTATTATTTATTAAGCAAAACCCTATTAATAACAATTAAAATTGCAGTTCAATAAATCTCAATTAAAACTGCTTGAAACCAAAAGAGAATGTTTCTAAAATCACAGTTAAGACAAATATTGTGTAAAAACAGAGTTAAATTATTTGACCTTAAAGAGCACTACATTTATCAAAATTGAACATCATTGGGTTGTAACGCGGAGCCGCGTGTTACACTATATCTTATGCAAATATAGATAATGAAATCAGCAACTATGTGCGCTCTTCCCACATCTTTTACAAATAACTATATATCCATCATATATATATATATATATATATATATATATATACGTATACATCATATATAAATGAATATCGTATACACAACATTGTGTATAACTCTAGCAGATAAATTAAATCAGTCAAAACACATGTGTTAGTATTTAAATATCTACTATATATTTCTGTATTTGTATATATATATATATATATATATATATATATATATATATATATATATTATAATGTCCATTCCTTTTTAATTTAACACAGTATTCTTATAATTAGGAAAACACAAATAACAAAGTGGATAAAGGCCATTTATTTCGTGAATACTAATCATCTCTTATACAATCATACATATTTATACATTTTGGGTTTTCAATTGATTATGCTAGTGGTAACAAATCTGACTCGTTTTTACTGCTGTTTCTTGATTTGACTAGTTGGTGAGTGTGTATGCGTTTGTGTTTGTGTGTATGCGTGTTTGCATGTAAAGGTCATTCTCGCAGTATTACGAAGTGATGTCTGAGATCTTGTCATTATTGTTTTGATAGCTTGAGAATTAACCATTTGTGCGCATTGTTCACTGTTACATATAAAAGTGCTATTTTTCACAGTATAGTTGATCGTTTCACCTCGTTGCGCAAAGTTTTCACGTGGTAACAACGCCAGTGTTGATTGCAGTGTTAAACGCTCACATTGTTTGGAGACTTCTGTCATCGTATGCGCCTCTGTTATTTCCACTTCAGTTTGTTGCCAATCCGATTGTACGTTTGTTGATTCTAGTCGAGGGCCTGTTTGTTCTTGGCTGGATACTAGTAGATTGTTATTGAATTTTGTTATTCTTGGCCAGTCGATAAGAATATCATGTTGATGAAACTTTTGAATATTAAGGTCAGGTGCTTGTTGTTTTATGTAAAGGGCTTCATAATTAAATAATAATTTTTCTGATTTTGCTTTATGTAGAATTGTGAAATTGGTCGAATTGACAGGGTGCCCCGTTGCCAGTATATGATCGGAAATAGCTGATTTTCCTGACGGTGGCAAGCCTTTGTTAATCAATTTCTGTGGCAAATGTTGCTGGATTCTGCTTATCAATTGCTTCTTCGTACGTCCGATATATGTGCTACCGCACATAAATGAGAATTTGTAGACTATGAATGATTTGGAGAGAATTGGCAATTGATCTTTGGCATCCAACCTCATGATTCTCTGTGTACTAAATGTCATATTAACTTTAACACTGGGAAAGTTGTCCTTAGTTATTCTATTCAGCTACTGTGCAATTATTGAGGCCGGTAGGTCGCCTCTAAATGGTAATTTTAGGAAAACCTGCTTGACAGTATCCTCTCTAGTACGAATCTGCCGTGGTCTGATGTTGACATCAATGAAACGCTCTGGGTAGTTGTTCATTAGCAAAATTTTCCTGAGGTAGCCCAGTTCTTCCTCAATCTTGTGTTCAGAGCAGATCTTCCTGATTCTGTTTGCTAGGTTGTTTACTAAGTTTCTTTTGTTGGATTTTGGCACACTACTGTTGTAGTGAATGTATTGTCCGGTGAAAGTGGATTTTATATGTATGGCCAGTGCCAAATCTCCGTTTGTTTCTCGAGTGATTTTGATGTCAATGAAGGGAAAACTGTCGTCTTTCTCTACCTCGAGAGAAAAATTTGATGTACTAAGTTTCTTTTTTGGGATTTTGGCACACTACTCTTGTAGTGAATGAATTGTCCGTTTGCTTCTCGAGTGAGTTTGATGTCAAGGAAGGGAAAACTGTCGTCTTTCTCTACCTCGAGAGTGAATTTGATGTACTAGGTTTCTGTTGTGGGATTTTGGCACATTGCTGTCGTAGTGAATGTATTGTCCGTTTGCTTCTCGAGTGAGTCTGATGTATAAGATGATGTATAAGAGATGATTAGTATTCACGAAATAAATGGCCTTTATCCACTTTGTTATTTGTGTTTTCCTAATTTTAAGAATATATATATATATATATATATATATATATATATATATATATATATAAAAGCAAAATAATGCGTCCTTTTAAAATTAAATTATCTACTACGCAACCTGAGTTTATAGTATATATATTTTACATAAACATTATTTTTAATTTTACTGCCATTTTACATGTCTATATAAATATCCGTACATATACAAATCTAAACACTTTATATATTATACATATCTAAATAAACATATAAGCAACCATGCTAGTTCCCCTAACATCTTATGAAAGAATCTAAATATTCCTCCACATATATTACAAATATCTAAATAAATATTTAAGCAACCATGTGAGTTCATCCCATTATTTTATATGAATATATGGAATTATGCAATACATATATATATGTATATATAATGCATATATATAATGAAATCTTTTGTAAGGCGAAAATATTCATCTATATGTATTCACGTGTACATGACATATGTGATCTGCATATCTAATTACATATTTAAGCAACCATGTGATGTCCTCCCGAATATTATTTAAATATTTACATTTCCATCCATCAATAAATTTATATAATTAAATACATTTGTACAATCCATATATATATATATATATATATATATATATATGTAAATTAACATATAAGTAACTATTAAAGTTCCCTCGAAAGCCCATGAATCACTACAATTATAGTCAAATTAACACTTTCTAACTCCATCTGAATTACTTGATCTGTGTTTTGACTTACACAGGAAGTTATCCAGTAGTTTGCTTATTTCAACAAAATATTTCGGATGTCTCTATTGGCTGCCTTCTTCAATTGATCCATTCGCACTAGTTTAAAGACAAAACTAATGAAGCAAGCGTTATATTTCCGCTAGCTGTAATATTTGTATTTGAGATTGATCTTTCACTAGATTGTCGCGTGTCACATTTGTGTATGTGCATTTTGGTATGTATTATGTTCATGTATGTGAGTCTAGATTGGCTGAATAAGAATTGTTCTGTTAACTATCTGAAATTCATAGTCGCGGTCTCTTAGTAAGACTTATTATTATCTCTGATTGCTGCAATATACGTTTCTTTTCATTCGAAAAGGCTTCATCAAATGTGGGGCCAAATGAGTTTTCTAAAGATGCCAAATTCATGACGTTCATTCCTGAATTTATTTTAATTGATTCCTTTATCAACCTGGTTAATCTTTTTCGGTTACATAGTACAATCCATTTACAACCCTCTCAGTTTATCTGATGACCTGTCTTCATTGAGTACCTGGCAAGATTTGATCTATGACTATGTCCATATTTGCATAGAGTTTTATGTTCCCCTCTACGTACCTTTATTGGACGCATGGTTTCACTTATATACCTGAGTTTGAAATCTTTATAAAGTATCTCATAAACCCCTGATGTGCTTAGGGGATTTTTTCTTTCTGATTCGGTAGCTTATTGCCTATTGTAACTGATTCCCTTAACACTGTTCTTATATTGTATTTTGTTGCTAATTTACTAATTTTTCTACTTAATCTGGAATCTAGTAGAACCAGAGTTATTTGCTTATCTTCATGTTTCTTTTCTATATCCTTTACCTGTTTTTCTTGGTTTATTATTCCATTAAATCGCCGTAGCGTCTCGTTCATGATTTTATCAATTAATTTTGCCAGATAACCATTTATCTTAAACATTTCTTTCAGTTTTATCAGGTCTTTGTCCATATATTTGAAATCCTCTTTATTATGACTTCTGTTTATCATTGATTTATAATGCCCATTTTCATCCAAAACTGATGTTTAGAACATTAATTCAGGAAGATACCAGAAATGTATCTTTCCTATAAATATCTCCTAATATCTGACACATTCTTTTCAAGTATGTATTAGGTTTTGCGAACCTAGTAACAAATTAGTTCAGTTGTGACCAGAAGGATAAACCAAAGGCAGCATGAACGGAAAGTATAATCTCATGCACATTCGTTTCGTGCTTACTGGCGACTCATCAGTAGGAGCCGGTATTACGCCCTTTAACCACTATATATTTGGTAGAAGAATGTGGAATAATAGGACGGTACAATCTCCTAGACGAATGTGTAAACCTGTAATAGTGAAGCTAACATAATCTGAAGTCAACGACAATACGACTTCAATGCTAACTCACACTATATGACGAATGTGTAAACCTGTAATAGTGAAGCTAACATAATCTGAAGTCAACGACAATACGACTTCAATGCTAACTCACACTATATAATATATATATGGAGTCTGTAAAGGATACTAACACTATGGCCATTGTGTTAGTAACTGATACCTTTTTTTGAAATCGATGAGTACCGGATACTAACACTATGGTTTCCGAGTCGGTACATGATACCAACCTGATGGATATAAATTTATGCTAAAGTTCACCCAAATAAGAATTACAACAATTTCCGAACACCTGTTACTCCAGTTAAACCATACACTCTGGCCTTCATCGATATCAGTTATCACATTTCGCGGTAAGCATGACATCATTCAATTCAATATATTACAGTTAAATACTGTTTGTTGCGAAGAACTAATATATATGCAAGTATGTATTAGGTTTTGCGAACCTAGTAACAAATTAGTTCAGTTGTGACCAGAAGGATAAACCAAAGGCAGCATGAACGGAAAGTATAATCTCATGCACATTCGTTTCGTGCTTACTGGCGACTCATCAGTAGGAGCCGGTATTACGCCCTTTAACCACTATATATTTGGTAGAAGAATGTGGAATAATAGGACGGTACAATCTCCTAGACGAATGTGTAAACCTGTAATAGTGAAGCTAACATAATCTGAAGTCAACGACAATACGACTTCAATGCTAACTCACACTATATGACGAATGTGTAAACTTGTAATAGTGAAGCTAACATAATCTGAAGTCAACGACAATACGACTTCAATGCTAACTCACACTATATAATATATATACGGAGTCTGTAAAGGATACTAACACTATGGCCATTGTGTTAGTAACTGATACCTTTTTGAAATCGATGAGTACCGGATACTAACACTATGGTTTCCGAGTCGGTACATGATACCAACCTGATGGATATAAATTTATGCTAAAGTTCACCCAAAATGAGAATTACAACAATTTCCGAACACCTGTTACTCCAGTTAAACCATACACTCAATTTTTCATCCATAAATGAAAATTCTCTGCCCCAAACAGTACCTAAATGTTTTTATAAATCTAAATCTCCTGGCAAAATAAATTCTAAATGATCTCACATTAATCATTCAATTATCATTGTAAACGAAAGAATAATAGGTATAAGTCCGTAATTGTTGGCACTCTTTGATCTACTAACGTTACTTAGTAGCTTGACGACTATTGTATTGTAAAATCCTTAAAAATTATGTGTAAAAAAGCAGTGTTCTTTCAAATTGTCTGAAGGCTGTTGAAATATGTTAGCCTTTGAGACACCAAGACGACCTTATTGATTTGTATGTTTTACTTTTAGCTTTCGTTTTAATAACGCGTCACAATCTACGGAATATAAACAACACAGTATGAACAAAAATGTAGCTATGTTTTGGAACACTTTAGTTCTAAATATCTATGTAATCAAACTGAAATAATGCAAAAATACTGTCGTCAATAGCTTCACATTTATAGCTAAAAAATTTGTCATACCATATTACGTATATTTAGGTTTCCCGAGACTGGCGACTCAGAGGCTCTACTATAGTAGCGAACCAAGAGCCTCTACTTCACTTCACAAAATGTTTTTCAAGTAACTAAAAATATCAAGCCAGGAAAATGCAGAATTCTTACCACATAATACAAAATCTCAAGATGGCTGATTAATAATGTCATGAAAGTCAAGTCAAAATCTTTGACAAAATGCACATGAAAAAATTTCAAAAAGTGCTTTATTTAACAAAAGACATTGTATTGTCAATCTATGTCAACACCAAATGTCAGAAAATAAAAATTGATTTATTTTATTATGAGGAGTTAATTAATATCTACAAAGTAAATTGAACATGTAGTGGCTCCAACCATATTAGTTAATGAGAACACTGTAGACGCCAAGTCGAAATCGGTGCTAATATGCATATATGAGTCTGATACGATGGTTATCTCTTCCACATCTATTAAATTCATGCCTATAATATCTTGAGCTAAACTATCAGTATCCCAAACTTATGATTAGCCCTTATGTTAATCACAATTAAATATAAATTTGATTAAGCTAGTAATAGGCGAATGACTGTGTATTTCTTACAGAATACTACACTCCAGTTAAAAAAACCTAGAAAGAGAGTAGACGCGAAAAACAGAACTATTAAATTTCCTGTTCCTGAACATTTCCAATAGGCACATAGCGAAACACAGATTATTTTCAGGATAATATTGAGAACAACAAGTTTTAAAAGACTGAAGCTGAGAAATAAAATGCCAAATGCAGCTTTCGAGAGAAAGTCACGCCAGAACCGTTACAGAATGCAGAAAGTCGAATTCGGCACAATAAAAAATAGATATAGTGCAAAGTATTTAAACAAAAAATATTCTAAAATTAAACGAATATTTTATTTTATAATAATATTCGTTCCAATCATCCACGGTGGTTTAAATTTATGAATAATTATTACTTTAATTTTGTCCGAGTGTAGAGGCACTTTGGTCACTATCATAAGAGAGCCACTGAGATATCATGCTCGGATAATCCATATTTGCGGTATGATCATCTCATTTGGAACATGTAAATTCTTCAAAACATAAATTTCAACTACATTTCTTAAGTCCACCTGCTAATTGCTCGGTTTCCTCAATATATTGAAAACTGGCCATAATATGAAAATAAGTGTTCTCACAAATACGCTAATTAACGCAGATGGCAGAACGATACTGCGGAGACCTTGAAATTAAATATACACGTCAATTACCTGAAGCAAATTTGCGTTCCTTCCCATTAATGTGTATTAAGAACACGGTTTTGGAGGTTAATTAATTTATTTGATATCAATTAACTCCTCATATAATAACAAATCAAATTTTATTTTTTGACATTTGATGTAATCGCTAGTTTCGTAAAACAATATTGCCTTTTTTAAAATATTGTAATTTTTTGGAAGTTTCTTTTGTTTATATTGTCGAAGTTTTTGACTTCTCTTGGTGAATGTTTATAACAGAGTTTTTTCGGAGTTATTGAGTTTCATGCACGCTTTACTGCATGGTTCTATCTGAATACTCTTTGCAAATAAATTATTAAAGTTTGCATCCATCAAACGTTCTTAATACACATTATTGGTAACGATCTCAAATTTGCTTCAGGTAATTGATGTGGATATTTGTTTTCAAGGTCATCACCGTGTGGTTCTATCATCTGTGGATATCAGCGTATTTGGGTGAGCACACTTATTGTTATAATGCATAAATTGCAATAAATATTATTCTAATATTATGGCTGGTGTAGTAAATATTGAGGATACTGAGCAATTAGCGGTTGGACTTAAGGAATGTAGTTTAAAAGATAGTTCAGAGGAATTAAGTGTTTTAAATTAGATGATCATACCGCATGTATGGATTATCAGAGCCTGGCATCTCAGAAGCTCAGGCAAACACTACCAGGCCGAGGCAAACATTTCCGTAGGGTCGGTTATTTTTTTGGGTTTAAAATATAATTTTGCATCTTCGACCCATTCAGAATGGATATCTGGTCAGTAAATGGTGTGCTTAACATTGCTATCCAAATAATCTACGTCACATCATTCCGCACAAAGGATCATGGTGCGGTCGCCATTCGTTGTTGAGAGTTATCAAGAAATAGAAGAATGAAGACTTCGTGATGCATGAGTAAAAATCTTAAACTTGAGGATGTAATCGGAGTTTAATTAATCTATTGGACATCAATTAGCTCCTCATATAAAAATAAATCAAATTTTATTTTTGGGACATTTGATGTTATCTCTGGTTGAGTAAAACAATATTGCGTTTTTTTAAAAAATATCCTCAATTTTTGGAAGTTTATTAGTTCATATTGTCGAAGTTTTTGACTTGTCTTTAGTGAATGATTATAATAGAGTCTGTTGGAGATTTTGAGTTGCGTGGTAGGCTTGCCTATGTGGTTCTGGCTTGAAATACGTTGTTAAAAGTTATTGAAGATATACTTACCAGTGTAGATCCCTTTTGGTCAATACCACATGAGAGCTTCTGAGATATCAGGCTCGGATAATCCATACATGCGGTATTAGCATCTAATTTAAAACACTTAATTCCTCTGAACTATCTTTTAAACTACATTCCTTAAGTCCAACTGCTAATTGCTCTGTATCCTCAATATTTACTACACCAGCCATAATATTAGAATAATATTTATTGCAATTTATGCATTATAACAATAAGTGTGCTCACCCAAATACGCTGATATCCACAGATGATAGAACCACACGGTGATGACCTTGAAAACAAATATCCACATCAATTACCTGAAGCAAATTTGAGATCGTTACCAATAATGTGTATTAAGAACGTTTGATGGATGCAAACTTTAATAATTTATTTGCAAAGAGTATTCAGATAGAACCATGCAGTAAAGCGTGCATGAAACTCAATAACTCCGAAAAAACTCTGTTATAAACATTCACCAAGAGAAGTCAAAAACTTCGACAATATGAACAAAAGAAACTTCGCATATTTTCGTGTCATATCTCGCTTTAGGTTCTTGATGCTTTGATGGATATCGTTCCTAAGTCTCCTCCACCGTCCACATAATGTGTGGAATGTAGCGATCCAATGCTGCACTCTCTAATGTGCCATTTACCTTTATAAATGCATTTTGCATATGATTGACTTTGAATGGCCCCTTATAGAACAGAGTCGGACAATTGTGTCTGTTCTCGTTCGTTATGTATACATAAGATGCCAGCTTTAAATCTGAAGACATATAGCATTTAGACCTTGGACTTTTAGTTTTGGTTGGAGCTAAACAATTCGTTTTATCTCTCAATGCTCCAACAAACCAATTTACTGAACTAGAGGCCCAATCGAGACAACTTGGAGCTTCTATTAGAAGATCTCCAAGTAATCTGAATGGCTCTCCATAAACAATTTCTGCTATGGATGTTCCTAACTAAGCTCTGTATCTGTTTCGTATTGCCAGCAAAACTATTGGAAAATCATGTTTTCAACTAGAACCAACAATGCAGTGTAATTCAGCCTCCAGCACCCTGTGCAGTCTCTCAACCATCTCTTCTACTAAGATATGATTAATGGTAAAACCAAATTCTGCGAGACGGGTTTTTTGTGAATTCACCCGCCGAGAATAATAAAGCCTATTCGTTTTCCTTAGGATAATTATCAACGGTTTATGAACAGTTAATATCATAAATTGATGTCCATCTAGGTAGTGCTCAATATGCAGCACTACCGAATAATCTGCTAGTAACTGCTTTCCAAGCGTGTCATATCGCTTCTCGCAGTCTTCGTGTTTCCGACTATAGAATCCTATCGGCTTTACAACACCATTATGCGGCTGATGTAAAATTGCCCCTATTGCTACATCGAAAGCATCTGTGACCAGTCCAAACGGCTTAATCCAATCCAAAGGTGCTAATGTGGTAATTTGGCTTAACAGATCTTTGGCTCTCTTGAATTTCTCCTTGTCGTCTTGGCTAAATTTAATAGGCCAGAACTTCTTGGTCGTGCTCCGTTCACGCAATAAGTGTCGAGTTAACACACCAAAAATTACAGCTAAACCCGTGATAATACGACGATAATAGCTAAACTTCCCCAAAAATCTACGCAATTGACGTAAATTTTTGGATTCTGGCACATTTTTGATTGTTTGGAACTTATCTTCCAGTGGTTTGATTCAATACTTGGAAATAGAGTGTCCAACAAATTATACAGAAGAGCAACCAATTCTGCTCTTTTCTGGCTTTTTTACCGATCCATAATAGTCCAGCCTAAATAAAACGATATCCAAGTGTTCCCGGTGTTCCGCCCTAGATTGACTATATATAATGATATAATCTATATACGCTGTAGCAAATGGACAGCCTTGAAGAACTTCCTCCGTCAAACCAAAAGGAATACATAAGAATTCATGCGATCCTCCTCCAGGAAATCGCTCTGTGGTGATCGGTATAGATTCTATCTCCATAGTTACTTGATAGTGCGCTTTCTGCAGATCTTGAGCAAAGTACTCTGTTTCGGTAGAGTATACGAAACACCTTTTGTTACCACAAACCCTCCATTGACTTGGTTCAGGTTTGGGAACTACCACTATTGGAAATGTAAAGTTGGAATTTGTATACCTACAAATTCCTTCTTCCCTTAGCCACTTAAATTCTTCAATTGCAACCTGCTGCTTATGTTGTGCTAACGGTTGAGCCTTAGGCGAACAGAGTAGTGGTTCCACTAACTCGATTTAGTGTTCCATACCTGTCTACAGAACCTTCCGTTTAGCATTGAATGGATGAAACATAGCCAGGTGTTTCTCGATGACATTCACCAGGTCATCGGCGACGACGGGTCTGGGTAGTCTAACTGACATATATACTGAGGTCCGATTCTCAGCATATGTCTCTATCCAAGTGCCTTGTCCAATGGTCCTAGATTTGAGACCTAAAGCGAGATTAAAATGGATAAAAAATCCATTCTAATGATATTATCCTTTATATCAGCGACTAGAAAATTCCATGTAAATGGTGATTTCTTTCCCAATGTCACTGAAAATTGTTTACATCCCTTAACCTCAATTGGGCTTCCACTGGCAGCCCATAGTTGATAATTGAATGCGGGGCTATCAATTTCAACGACATCGGATCAAACTATGCTCACCTCTGCACCCGTGTCCATCATGAAATTTAGCGCACTAAATTCATCTGTTATGACGAACTGATGTTTGCTATAAACAGCTACCTCTTTGAGATTACCTTCCAACCGAAATCTAACATATTTACGAACTGTATTACAGCGCGTATTTTCCATCGAAGCTTTCGAACTTAACTTCGATGATTTTAGGATGCCTTGAATATGAATACTTTAGAGCTTTGCATACGCAACTCCCCCCTACGACTCTTCCTAGCGGGGGTTATTCAGATAGCATTTGATTTCCCATCTTTTTGTGACGTAATAAGTCAGTCATTCTTTCTATTCTCTCGGGTTGATATCGTCCATCAAGCTGTTCATCAGAAGCTAAAATGCATTTACATGTTCGTTCTGCGTAACAAATTTTCTGAGTCTAAATAGATTCCTTTTTACAGGCTCAGGCAAACACCACGAGTCCGAGGCTAGCCTTTCTGTAGGGTCTGTCTGTCTTCTTTGTTTAAAATAAAATTTTGCATCTTCGACCAGTGCAGAATATTTGTCCGGTCTGTACATGGTGAGCTTAACATTGCTGTCCATGGAATTCCGGCAAAAACTATCATTGAAATCACATCTTTTTGCATAGTCAATCCTGGCGGTGTCGCCATCTTTTGTAGAGACCCTTTGGTCACTACCATAAGAGAGCCCCTGAGATGCCACGCTCGGATAATCTATATATTCGGTATGATCATCTAATTTGGAACATTTAAATTCCTCAGAACTATCTTTTAAACTACATTTCTTATGTCCATCTGCTTATTGCTCTGCTTCCTCAATATTTTCAAAACTGGTTATAATATAAAAATAAGATTTATTGCAATATATTATAACAGTAAGTGTGTTCACCGATACGCCGATTACCGCAGATGACAGAACAATACTATGGAAACATTGAAATTAAATATCCACACTCTGACCTGAAGCAAATTTGAGATCCTTCTAAATAATATCTATTAAGAACAGTGGTACGTATATCTTCAATATTTTATTTAAAAACTGTGTCAAGTTACAACCACGCAGCAACGCGTCATAGGCAACTTAAAATCTCCACCAGACTCTATTATTATCAGTAACCAAAAACAAATAAAAAACGTCGACAATATGTACAAAAGAATCTTTAAAAAAGATTGCATTTTTAAAGAAAAACTAAATAGTTTTGTGAAACAAACGATAAGTTAATTGATGTCTAATAATTTAATTTACCTTCACAGGAGGAAATATCTTCCTGGGAAAATAAAGCTCCTATCCCAGCACGGATTTAAAAAAAGTGGTTTACAACCCTTTTTTTCACAAATTTCAATGCGAGACGTCTGATTGGAAGCGAAATTGGTTCCTTCTTAACCCATATCGCTAATTTTCATTCCCAGGCTATTTACTTACTTCGGAGTGTAAAATCTCTTCTGACTGACCTCCAATTTCTATTTTTCCCTCTGATTCATAATTTCTAATTCTTGACTCCGTAAGACTATTTTTATTCGGCCGCATTCAAATATTGAATACTTTACCACGTTTTGCTCTACTAAACCCTTTCATTTTGTTTCTGCGAAGGACCGGAAATTCGAAAATTCTACTCGACCACCCGATGGTATACATTGAACACTGATTCTCCCTCGCCGTCCATCGTTCGTAATCTCGCTCAACGGAAGCCAGCATACCAGGCACAAAACATAGTCAGCCTGATTCTCCTCAAGATTTAAACTAGTCGACTTCATCCTTGTCAATACTACCTAACAGAAATTGAATTTCCGCCACAAAGTACTCCGTCGGTCGACTTATGCACCTGGTCCGCCCTTACATTCGAACTCAAATTCTAATTCTTCTGTCCGGCACCAGCTTATCCCGCATTGATGCTCGCATCCTTAACGGTTCGTACTCCAGTCGATTCTATCTAGTCAAATGGAATCGCTTGTTCACCAGATCGAACTATCACAAAGTTGATGAAAGCACTTCTTTTTCTCAACTCTTCCCTCCCCTATGGGTAAATACTTTGCTATTCACTGTTTCATTCATCTCTATATATCCTACCCTTGTCTTGTTATTTCAATTGTTGGGCCTGTTGGCCTTTGTTGCTACATAAATGAATTATTATTATTATTATAACTATTAATATTATTATTATTTTTATTATTATTTTATTATTATTAGTAGTAGTATTATTATTATCATTATTATTACTTCATTATTATTATTATTATTATTATTATTATTATTATTATTATTATTATTATTTATACTGTAGAGGCCCTTAGGTCACTACCATAAGGGGGTCTCTTGGATGCCAGGCCCGGAAAATCCATATATGCGGAATGATCATCTATCTTGGAACACTTAAGTTCCTCTGAACTATCTCTTAAGCTACAATCCTTAAGTCCACTAGCCAACTGCTCTGTATCCTCAGTATTTAATAAACCAGACATGATATTATTAAATTACTTGTAATTTATATATTATATTAATTAAGTAAGCTTACCCGGATACGCTGATATCCACAGGATACTGAACTGGAATGATTGAGACCTTAAAACAAATATTTACGTTAAATACCCAAAGCAAATTTGTGGTTCTTTTCGCTGATAATTAAAAAGATCAAATCGACCAGAAGATTATAATGGTTTATTCACAAAGGATCAGAGATGGAACCACACAGTGTCCCGCTTATGCAATTAAGCAACTCAGAACAAAAACTCTCTCATTTTCCCTCCACAAGACAAGTCCAAAACTTCGACAATATGAACAATAGAACTTCCAAAAAATTTTACAATATTTTTCAAAAATTACAATATTGTTTTACGAAACCAGCGATAACATCAAATGTCCAAGAAATAAAAAGTTGATTTATTTTTATATGAGAGGTTAATTGGTGTCCAATAATTAATTTAACCTCTACAATACATTAACATCCTTCAACTAGTCTTTTTTCGGGATACTGTTCAAATTTACTGCTGTATGGCTTCTGAACAAAAAAACACTTATTGTAGTGTATTATTACATTTTTTAATGTTTCTATTTCGTTTCATTCATTGGATTCTTTAATTCGTTTAAATAAGTTGTATTATTGTGCGCTTTTTTGTTTCTACAATTAAATAATTTACATTTCCATCGACAAACATGATTCCTTAATAAAATGAAGTGGATACGATATCACGAACGGCCTTGTATTGCTTTAGGTAAATATGGGCTTCTCATCGTTTTTAGCAATATATAGGTATGTGTCAAATAATGAACATCATTTAAATCTGTATCTTGGAGACAATGTTTTTATTATTCAAACATGTGATGGTAACTGGTTGATTCTCAATAAATAGATTGGTTTTATGGGTTTAAAGTTAATGATGTATCGAATCGCGGAATTTTTCCTAAGAGCCACGTAAGCTTAGCAGATAATCCTTTTTGGAGGGATTTCAATTCTGAATTGCAGTCACTCATGGATGGAATTGTTGATATATATAAAGTATAATTGCTTAATTTTATGCACAAGAATGGAAGTAATATTTTTGATGAGATTAAAGATCTTCTTCATACAATATCGGTACATAAATCCAATTTGCTCCTTAATCTGACCGATGTAAGTAATATTGTGATATTTTTAGTACGAAGTTAGACACGAAATGAACAAAATCTTCACTAATTTGAATGTTCTAAAACGGTACTTATTTTATATTTATTCTTAAGAAAATTAGGATATCCTATGAGTATTCGTGATCCGTTTTTCAGACCGATTAATCCGTTCAAGGCTGAGGCTATTGACCTATTTCAGAGTCATCTAGCACTTCAGGATGCTAGTGCGAACGAAATCGTAAGTAGCATCAAATTCATTATATATATATATATATGTATTTATATATACATATATATGTATTTATATATATATATGTATTTATATATATATATATATATATATATATATATATATATGTATTTATATATATGTGTATTTATATATATATATATATAAATTCAAAAGTAAAAATTATTATTTAGAGCCACAATATGTATATCGAATTTTGATACTTCGGAAATGCATAAATTTAAATCAGGTTTACGAGCTTGATAAATAATTAAACCCAATTAAATATAAATTTGTTAGTATAGAATATTTATCAAAGTGTATTAATAGTAATACATCCAGTAGGCTGATTTCATACTTATTCGGATCTCATCTCTTACTGTGCAGTATTTGCTGCGGACAGGGCTCGAGCCCGAACAAGTCAGATAATTTTTTTTGAATTTCAGCACTGATATTATCGGTCTACTGTATAAATGGCCTTTTCCACACTATGTCATGGATCGTATATAATGAAAATTGTGTACATTATGGGATTCATTTTTATAGGAAGCTCAAAAAGTTGATCGAAATAATTATCATCGCCGATGTAACAAATGCTCGTTAATGTAGGGTAATGAGATTGCATCATATTTATAAAAATACTTAATTAGCAAAATCTTAACTAAAGCATGCATACACCACCTTCGTATTGCTAATTGCAAGTAATAACGATTTTCATTTATTTCCTCTGCCCCATTTTGAGGAATATTATTTTGCCATTGGTTTTAGTACGTAAATAATTTTTTAACCTTTTATTTGAAAATTGATGAATGTGAATATTCTTTATAAAGAGCTTTTGTTGTAGTAAATACATGCTCACTTCCATTATTGCATGCCGGTCATTGAAACTTTGGAATCTCTATTGATTCTGCCCTGGTCTAAATATGATACTTCAACGTAAAATATCATATTAACGAAAATATTGGATGCATTTAATATTCGAAAGTTTATTACGCGTGCCTAGTCGCAAAATATTGCGGCTCGCGATAAAAAGTAAAAATATGTCTACTGAAAAAACGTTTATATTCACTGCCCTATTGAAGATATGATACAGCGTCATCTGGCTCTGAAATTAAAAAAAATCTTTAGATATAACCAGGTGTGATGCACTTATTCTCTTTGGCGACTCATAGGTTGAAGCTGGTATTACACACAATACCAACTACATCTAAAGATATGCAACGAATGTGGTATCTTTGGACGATACAATCTCCTGTACGAAGGAATATACATGCAAAAGTGTAATTAACGGCGTATAAAGTCTTCACAAATGTTGACTTTATAGTCAACTCACTAAATATAAAGTATATCGATTCAGTAAAATTTACCAACCATATGGTTGTCCTGTCGGTAAGTGGTACCAAGACTAGGGATGCCAAGTCGTTACAAGGTACCAACACTACGTATTTCAACGTATGCTAAATTTCACCAAAATTGAGAATTACAATTACTTCTGAACACCGTTAACTGCAGAAAATTCAAAGACGTTAGTCTTTATCGATATCTGTTGAAACATTTTTCGGAAATCAAGACAACATTCAGATAAATATGCAATATTTACGCTTTGCCTCATGAAATAATATATATACAGTTGTGTATTAGGATTTGCGCACCAAGTTAAAAATAAGTTAAAACTGGACCAGAAGGATAAACTAATGTCAAAATGAACGAAATGTGTAATCTCATGTGCACATTCGTTTTGAGCTTACTGGCTCTATCCCGGGATTTGCCAGTGGGCACGAAAAAATGTGCACATGTGGTATATCTTCCTTTTAAGCCGACGTTGATTCACCCTTCTGGTCCAGTGTAGATTAATTTGTTATTAGGTGTGTAACACTCAGTACACAATTTAATATGTATTAGTTACCCGCATCAAACAGTATGTAAACATTCAAGATATTTGGTTTATACGAAAATATGTACGTCGTCAAACGGCATGACGAGTGAATGCACGATTTTCTATTTAAAAATGTGCAGACCAATTCTCTAATATTTATTCTTAAGTTGAAGTTTCATTTAGAATTGAAACACACGTTCTTCAATGTGAATGAAAAGTAAACTAGAGTGTAAAATAAAATTACAGGCCTAAAATTGTGCATCAACCATATAAAAAATAAGACATATTAACTTAGGTTGGATATTTTAAAATTTAAATGGTTTTTATACTAAATAGAAAGGACAGCGTATTGAAATTAAATTCCGCAAAAATATCTATTGATAATAAAATCAGTCCTGGTGTGCAGTTTCATTGTAAAATTTGGTGTTATTTTTTGTATCTGTGGTCTCTATAAAGTTTAGTCCGAGGCTTTAGTTCTAAATTCGATCTTGCACAAAGATAAATTTTTCATATCATTGCTTTTGTGCAAATTATACTACTGAAAAAGATTGATTTTCCTACTATAGTTTGATTTTTCTGAAAAGAGTTAAATTAAACATATATTAATAATTCAGAATTTTAGCGTTAAAAAGTAGGTTAAAAATTTTATCAGGTGTTGCGCTTTACTATTTCACTAAATGTTTAAAGAGTTATTGTGATTGCAATGGTATATATATATATATATATATATATATATATATATATATATATATATATATATATATATATATTCATGCATTACCCTGAGATACTTAATTTTCAAGGCTTACAAGGAAAAGCTTTAATATGGTGCAAATTGGGTGATGATTAAAAACGGTGTAAACAGATTCTTCTTATTTGTTTGAAAATTTTATTGGAATAATTTTTTTGAAGTTTTCACTAAATGATGAAACCGAGGTGCATAATTTTGTTTCGTGTTCGATCGAAAATTAAAATTTTATAAGTTAAAACGTCACACGAAATGATATACAATTCTGCCATTTCTGTGCTTAAGTCATTTATGGCTCTTGCCTAGGTTTCCGTCCTTTATTGTTTATGCATTTGTAGCGTCAGCACAAAAGAATTTATGTAATTATTCGTTAATGTCAACAGATTATTTAAAAGTTTATTTGTGTTCCAAGGTCAATGATATGCCATATAAGTTAATCCTCAAAATTGATAGGCAGCTAAATTTAACTAAAGAGTCATGCTAACAGCACTATGTTGAAGGGTTCCAAATTTGTGAAATCCAACAGAAGAGTGCGAGAAATGGCTAACGAAATAACCAAATAAAGAAATTCTAGTGATGAAAATTTTAAAGCATGATTAAGTTTTACTGCTAGCAATATTGTTGGTCAAATTGTGTGCATAAGAGGCTTAAATAATTCTCCTAACTGATCTATTAACATTTGGATTTGGTCATGTATTCATTAAGAAAAATCGAATGATTGACATTAAGATAACGCTATTTTTTACATAATGAGGAAATGCATTTAGTTGTGGTTATTTCCAAAAATGTAAATAATATTTAAAAAATATATTTATTGACCAAATCAATTGGTCACATTGATAAAATCGTTCTAAGTTTTAATCACAAAGCAGTGGGTCTTATTTCAAAAATAAGCTCATCTGGTTACTGTTAACATAACCGTTGCGACCTTCATATAAACATCAATCCCATTATAAATAAATAAATAAATAAGTATACATATATACATTTTTCAGAATATGCTAAGCATTGTATGATGACGAAAAGAACTTCTCCAGTAGACCGGTTTAATCTTTAATAAGGGCTCCGCACGTACTGTCCAGAGAATGCCGCGGACAGGAACTTCATCAGTGTAAGTCTGCTTCGAAGTCTGTAATTATTATCACAGAGTAAGGTGGTTTTTATACGAAAATAAACTCTTATTTGAAACAAAAACCTTTTTTATGCCTTATTCCTTCGAACCAATTTGTCCATAATTCCGAAAAATAAACGCTTTTCAGTAAAGTAACATGTAATAACTTGTCGCCTCACTCTAAATTATTAGAATTACTAAGCCACATGTACTTGGTTTAATTTATTCATTTTAAGTTCATATATTGAAACAAAATAGAATTTGCCTCAGGTGCCTCCGGTATTTATTGCATTCTTTAAGTCCGTCAGTTATCTTCTTCGCTTGATCTTCAGCAACGAAATACTACTTTTTGTCAAACCTAGAAGAAACATTATGCACATCTTGATGCTAAAATCCTCGTCTAACAGCTCGGAATCATCTTTATATACTTTTTTATATATAATATAAACAAGCGTTTTTTAAACCTTATATAAACTGCGATATTCGTATGTACAAATAGCTATTACAATGTTTATTTATTTTCATGCTACTCTTTCCATGTTTAAAAGGAAAAAATAAATCAGATACATGAACCGTCTCTTTTTTATATTATTCTTAAGTATCTACAAATAAACATCTCTTTATTTGTAAATTGCAAGGCCAATTAAACTAGAATTATATAAAAATTGAGGGATTGTGAAATAACGGAACAATCAATTGCGTGCATCACCTCCAGTTCAAGCTCAATGCCTGAAAATGCTTTTTCTGCTTTGTGCTTGAGCTTGAGATGATGCACACAATTGATTGGTTTTTCCCTTATTTCGAAAATCTCGACTAACATAAAGATTTCTGCTAAAACATGAACAAGTCGTGGTTATTGAGAAAATCGAAGCAAAAAAGATCAATCAAATGGTCTTTTAAGCAATTAATAATATATTGTTTGAACGAATTGATTCCTTTCGATATAGAAATTCATTATACTTATAATTATCTTGTTACTAACATCAAAATTTTTAAAAGGTTTTGGAAATTCGAAAAATTTTGGACTAATTCTATTCGAAATATATCATTAAATGTTTGAAAATTTGATGAAATAAAATGAGAAAACATGTAACTTGAAAGCAAAATAATAACCTTGATGAATTGGCCCATTATATTTCACTTAATATTCCGTCATCTAAGAACAATTTTGTAATCGGAATTCAAGACAATTACACATTCCAAAAGACCAATATATGTGGTAGCCATGTTTTATTTTTTAAATAAATATATATAATGACAGAAAAACACAGGCCATTTGTAACTGACTTCAAATTACGGTGAAATGTTCTATGCCGAAATGGAACCTAGTGGAATCTCAAGTTTGAATTTTGTCGTGCAGTGGATTAGTTGATAGACTCTGAAGCAATTGAACCTAGTTGGATCTGCATTAAACAAATTCAAAAGGAAAACATATGAACAGCCCACATAGAAGACACCTATCATCTTGCATTTCTTACATTAAGCGCTTTTAATTTAAAAGGAACAATGTATATAAAAATTCTAAGGTTTAATCCTTGTAAGACTGTTTATTTTCGTGTTATTTTGAAGACCATGAAAGATCGTTTACACATTCGTTTTGGAGATGCTACCCTTTAATTGTTCTACATCCCTTACCCAAATATATAGCGCCTGTAGGGCCTTATACCGGCCTCTACTGATGAGTCACCAGTAAGCACGAAACAAATGTACACATGAGCTTGATCCTTCCGATCATGCTATATTTGGCTTATCATTCTGGTCATATTTGAAATAATTTTCTACTGCACAATTATATGATATATTAGCTGTACGTTTTTTGTCTGCGCACATTATAGCTATCGGCCTTATCTCAGGCTAGCACTTATTTTTCAGCTCGGTAATAATGGCATCAACCTGACCTCATCTAACGAAATATAGCCATCAACCCGTTAAAGACGTACAAGATGTAATTGATAATTTCCTTTTTGCCGCAAAATACTTTGGCCACTGGAACCTGGGTAAGTCTTGCTCATTATCCTTTGTTACAGAACTATCTAATAGGGGACATTCTGAGTAAAATCTTCCCCCTCCCCCCCCCCTAGGAATGGGCGACCAAGTGTTTTTTTACTGCTTTTATATAACCATGAATAATACAAGCCATAATGAATCCATATTTAATCGGTTTTTAAGAAGGATAAAATGACCTTTTAATTTATATTTAAAATGATGTTCATTTGTAGATACTTGAGAACAGTATGAGAACGAAATTGTTCTTCTATCTAATAAAACTGCGTTTTTTGCTCACGATAAGTGCATGGTGGATTTAAAAAATTTAAAAATTGCTGAAACATTAATACTTTTGCTTTTACTCATTTTTTTATACTTAATCTAACATTGAGGCCCTTTAACATGCTATGACCATAGCGGACTTCCTTAATATCATTTGACCCAATGTCGGATTCGCAGGAACCGGATATAGTTCAAGTAAACTCCCTTTTGGAATCTAAGTAGGTCTTAACATGTGTGCATTTAATGTGTAAATACTGAAACAAATTGAAAAACATGTGCTCTACAATATACGATGAATAAATTAAAAACGTACAAATGTTGCTCATTTAAAATTAGAATGCAGGTCCATTTGAAAATTTTTGAACTGAATATATATCATTTTCTATATGTTATTGGCTTCGAAACTGGTGTTCCACAGAGTATTGTATTGTGTTGACATTTTCTATAGTTCGCAAGCTTAAGCTTGCTTAACTGAAAAGATACACGTAAGCAGCCGAATTTTATAGCCGTCATAAAGACGTCAACGAGAAGTAAAATCAGAAATCTCAATCGACTTTGAAATAATTTTTTTTCAAACTCAAGTTTACAAGCTTGAACAACATGGCTAAACTACGACCACTCGCACGGACTACGCGTTTCGACCTTCCATGATCATCATCAGAGTATGACGGGAGAGTCAAACCGCATTGCATATATATGGAAAGCAAAATTGGATATGCGGCTCTCACCTCTGGTAGTCTTGCGTACATTGTACTCGACTGGAAATGTCTGCTGCACAATTTGCATGCAGTCACGAACATTAAATGATTGCAGCTATCGCCACGAAAAATATATATAGGCAATACAATTAAACAATAATTGATTTCGCGTAAGGCCACAAACATCAGAAGAACTATAAAATTGCCTTTTCTACACTATACAATTCTTAGTTTATACTGACATATGTAAGTAATTAATGGGTCAGGTGTTTATATCAAGACCGCAACCTTGATTATAATAATTGTTATCACCACCCGCGCAACCAATGTTCGTTTAATTATATAAATGTTCATTTCAATACCACTTCCCCATGTAATGTGGTGTCTGTTCAGTAATGACAGATTGGGCATGGTTAGTTGGAACTTTGGGTCTAAATGGATGCCATATGAGCTCCACCTAAAGGAAAAATTGACTAACCAAGTTACATTAGTTAGTATATAACTGAAAATTGTGTGTAGTGTAGTGTGCGGCAGGATAGCTCAGTGGTTAGAGCACCAGATTCCGAAGCAGACGTGCCCAGGTTCGTATCCTGTCCGCGGCAAATTCTGGCCAGTACTTGATGAGTTCCCAATAAGGACGAAACCGGTCTACTGGATGAATTGCCTTTTCTACACTATACAATTCTTAGTTTATACTGACATATGTAAGTAATTAATGGGTCAGGTGTTTATATCAAGACCGCAACCTTGATTATAATAATTGTTATCACCACCCGCGCAACCAATGTTCGTTTAATTATATAAATGTTTATTTCAATACCACTTCCCCATGTAGTGTGGTGTCTGTTCAGTAATGACAGATTGGGCATGGTTAGTTGGAACTTTGGGTCTAAATGGATGCCATATGAGCTCCACCTAAAGGAAAAATTGACTAACCAAGTTACATTAGTTAGTATATAACTGAAAATTGTGTGTAGTGTAGTGTGCGGCAGGATAGCTCAGTGGTTAGAGCACCAGATTCCGAAGCAGACGTGCCCAGGTTCGTAGTCCTGTCCGCGGCAAATTCTGGCCAGTACTTGATGAGTTCCCAATAAGGACGAAACCGGTCTACTGGATGAATTGCCTTTTCTACACTATACAATTCTTAGTTTATACTGACATATGTAAGTAATTAATGGGTCAGGTGTTTATATCAAGACCGCAACCTTGATTATAATAATTGTTATCACCACCCGCGCAACCAATGTTCGTTTAATTATATAAATGTTTATTTCAATACCACTTCCCCATGTAATGTGGTGTCTGTTCAGTAATGACAGATTGGGCATGGTTAGTTGGAACTTTGGGTCTAAATGGATGCCATATGAGCTCCACCTAAAGGAAAAATTGACTAACCAAGTTACATTAGTTAGTATATAACTGAAAATTGTGTGTAGTGTAGTGTGCGGCAGGATAGCTCAGTGGTTAGAGCACCAGATTCCGAAGCAGACGTGCCCAGGTTCGTATCCTGTCCGCGGCAAATTCTGGCCAGTACTTGATGAGTTCCCAATAAGGACGAAACCGGTCTACTGGATGAATTGCCTTTTCTACACTATACAATTCTTAGTTTATACTGACATATGTAAGTAATTAATGGGTCAGGTGTTTATATCAAGACCGCAACCTTGATTATAATAATTGTTATCACCACCCGCGCAACCAATGTTCGTTTAATTATATAAATGTATATTTCAATACCACTTCCCCATGTAATGTGGTGTCTGTTCAGTAATGACAGATTGGGCATGGTTAGTTGGAACTTTGGGTCTAAATGGATGCCATATGAGCTCCACCTAAAGGAAAAATTGACTAACCAAGTTACATTAGTTAGTATATAACTGAAAATTGTGTGTAGTGTAGTGTGCGGCAGGATAGCTCAGTGGTTAGAGCACCAGATTCCGAAGCAGACGTGCCCAGGTTCGTATCCTGTCCGCGGCAAATTCTGGCCAGTACTTGATGAGTTCCCAATAAGGACGAAACCGGTCTACTGGATGAATTGCCTTTTCTACACTATACAATTCTTAGTTTATACTGACATATGTAAGTAATTAATGGGTCAGGTGTTTATATCAAGACCGCAACCTTGATTATAATAATTGTTATCACCACCCGCGCAACCAATGTTCGTTTAATTATATAAAACCGAAAGCGTTGCAAGCAAATTCGATCATCTGTCATTTCAAGTTAAATGGAAAAATAGTTTGTGATACATGTCAATTGGTCTTGAGGTGAATATAATAACTAATTGTGAATAACAATAAGATCTACTTTATATTGTGCATGTAGTGCTGTTTGCAGCATTGTAGGCTACAATAAACATTGTCAATTGTTCTCTAGTAAATCCATAGTGATTCTGCAAAAATTGGGTCAAACATCTCTAAGCAGACTTATAAGTCTACGTAAGCACCGTCAAATTGTTGATCTTGACGAAGCGTTCGCGTCAGGTTGCAACCTTTGTTTATCAAAACATTTTGCTAGCAACAATTAGGACGAAATTACAAAATAATTGAAACAATAACTGATGGTAACCACAATCTAATAGCTGACAAAATTTATTCTCTGGAATGGGCGCGCTAGACACTGCGTCAATTTTGATCTCAGAACTATCTTTATAACAATGGTATGCAAGATTATTTTCGAACAAAATTCAAAGTTACAAAAGGAGATGCCGTTCTCCATCTTAAACGTGGCAATGCTGCAAGCTCCAGTGATTTTAAAATGAGCATATTCAAGAATCGAAGTGTCAGAAATTTTGCGGTTTGTGTATTGTGTGGAACGAGAAAACCATGCCAGTTGTTTGGAATGAGTCAGACATCAATAATTTCTTAAAAATTGGCATCGTAATACATGCAAATCGCATACAGATGGATATCGGACGAGATTTCGGCCAGTCCAAGGTAACAAGTTCTTGAGCATGAATATTTACATCTCCGTCCAAAACCAGACGCCTTTCTGGACTACAGGAGTCATATATATATATATATATATATATATATATATATATATATATATATATATATATATCTTCTTTGAAATGCGAGCTTTAATAAAATTCATTGTACCCTTCCTGTGTGCAAAAACAAAAAGAAATTTTATCAGATATAAGAAAATTTTCTTTCTCATGGTCTTCTCAAATATCTACTCATGAACATATCTTTATATATAAATTGGAAAGCAAAACAAGATGGAAATATGTGAACAAAGAGAGTGTGAAAAATAGAAACCAATCAAATTGCGTGCGTCACATCCAGTTCAAGCTCAATGCTTGTACGTGCTTCTTCTGCTTACATAAATCCGGCTGCAATTTGTTTATCCATAAGGCTTCGTATGTGGCTAGCTCCCTTTTGTTTTTGCATTTAGTAATTACTTTGAATGCTACGTCTGGAGAACATACGTGCGATGTTTCGATGATGTGTTGCGCAATAGCAGACGTGTATTCACCATTTGATTTAAAACAGGCGTTCAAGTTGCAATGTTCTCTCATTCGAGTAATTAACCGTCTGGTCGATCGGCCTACGTAAGTTGATCGACAACTTGCGCATGTATATTGGTAAATAATATTTGATATCGACATTAACGGCTGTTTCTCTTTGATTGCTGGTAAAGGCAAGTGTGTTACCCTAAATAACACTCGTAGTTTGGCTGCATTAAATGTGCGTGTCAATGCTGCTTCAACTTTCTTTTGTGCCATTCGGGAAACTGCATCCCCCTTAAATGGGATGTTTAGGTAGACGGTTTTCTTCTCTGGCCCATAGTACGTCTGTTTCTGGTTAACTCCCCTTTTAATAATTGATTCAATTAATTGTCTGGGATATCCATTAGACATTAAATCGTTAATTGCTTTATTATATTCATTTTCTTTAGAATCTTGACTAACCAACCTGTCAATTCTTGAAAAAAAAATTGGTTCAAGGCTACACTAGTTGATCAGGCTTCACACTTGAAATCGTCTAAATGCGCAGAGCAGCATGCGTTGACACAGCAGCATCTAAATGCACTTAGAAATATCAGCAGAAATGCAGACATCAAAATACTACGCGCTGATAAAGGAAAGAGCGCAGTTATAATGGACAAATCTGAATACGTACAAAAGATGGAAAACGTGTTAAATGACAATACAAAATTCACACGTCTAGACGATAAATCAGATGAAATAGACAAGGTGGAGCGCAAAGTAATTAATGAAATTAAGATTTTGACAGATGCCGGTTTTATTGATGAGGCCACTGCACAGAAGCTCAAGCCAGTTGGATCATCTACACCAATAATGTACGGATTACCAAAAACACACAAAAGAGGTTGTCCTATGAGGCCAATTTTATCAATGGTAAATTCTCCGTTTCATGCACTAGCTAAATGGCTAGTTCGTTTACTTGAACCATTATGTAAACTACTAGGTAATTATTCGGTTGCCGATTCGTTTGAGTTTGTAAACAAAATTCAAGATATAAATGTTAAAAACAAGATTATGTTATCTTTTGATGTTACGTCTCTGTTTAAAAATGTTCCAATTGATGAAACCATTGACATTATAGTCAAAGCGGTAGAACACGATATATTATCATATATATAGTTGCGATTTGGTTATTCATGTACGTCATGCCTATGAACCTGTCGAGATTTAAACACTGAGAACGTTTTTTCGATCCTAACTGTTGGTGAGTCTCAAATTAAAATATAAATAGATCTGTCTTGAACGAGATTAACACATTTACTTAAATTTGGTCGTGTGATTGGTGTACTATCTGTTATTGGATTTCTCAAAATTGTATTGGACATGAAGTACCAAATCGTCAAACAACCAACGTTAAATCGAACGTCATCTCCAGCGGATATTACGAATGGTAAGGAAGCCTTCGGAGTGATGGGAAGAATTATCTCTCAGACTTCTGGAGGCAAAACTCAGCGCGAATTTGGAAATGATGATTAATCGGATCATTGAGGAACTGAGAGTGCTAAACGAACACAAAACAAAGGTAACCGTGGATACATTAAATATTATGATAGCACTGCGAAACCAGGAAAAAAATCTTTCAAGTGTCAATTTTTTTTTAGTTGCTCACAATTTTCTGTTTAATATACCGCCGAACATTCGTTTTACCTATAAATTTGTAAACATTGCACGCGCTTGCTACAAATACAGTTTCTGACGCGCGTAGGCCTACAGCGAATTAGCACACATCTATTATACTGGCTTTGGGGACGTCAAGGTTGTCCATTTTCCTCGGTTTTATTTAATATTCATAATAGATGCCGTTACGAGTATTACTCATCTATACGATTAGGATGCAGGGAGCAAAGTTCTTATCGACCGTTGATTAGTCTATTTCGTTCTTTATATAACAGCTAGATACCGTTTGTGGCGGGTAACTAATATATATATATATATATATATATATATATATATATAAAATTTGTTTAAGGTGTTGTGCACCTAGTATCAAATCTGTTCAAATTTTACCATTAGGATAAACTAAAGACAGAATTAGCAGAAAGTATAATCATTAAGAGCCGGTATTACGCCATTTATCAACTATATAGTTGGGTGAGGAATGTGGGAAAATAGGACGATACAAATATATAGTGGGTAAAGGGTAATACTAGCTGCTACTGATTATTCGCCACTATGTACGAAACGGATAAGCACAAGTTATTACATTATTACTGGACAACTGAGATTATTTTCATGTCGTCTTGAATAGTTTAACAGATCTTCTTTCGATATGAAATTTACCGTCTAAACGGAATATACTTTTCTTATAATAATATGGCGACTTTTTATTGTTTGCTTTGATTACGATGATGGCGACATCTGCATTTTCGTTAAACACTGAGCTCTTTTAAAATTAGGGCAGAATATTAGAATTCCTTTCCTTTTTTAATTTTAACGTGAAATATTGCGCTTAAACGAACATTGGTTTCACGCAACCAATGTTCGTTTAATTATATAAATATTCATTTTAATACCTCTTCCCCGTGTAACGTGGTATCTGTTCTATAATGGCGGTTTGGGGTTGGTTAGTTGGAACGTCAGGGCTAAAGGGATGCTACATAGGCTCTTCCAAAAGAAATGTCTAAACAAGAAATATTAGTTTATATATAACTGGAAATTTTGTGTATTAAGCAATAGGGTAGCTCAGTGGTTTTGAACAAAGCATTCCAAAGCAGACGTGCCCAGTTTCGAGCCCTGTTCACAGAAAATTCTGGACAGTACGTGGTGAGTTCCCAATAAGGACGAAAACAGTCTACTGGATGAATTTCCTTTTCCACACTATACAATTCTTAGTTTATACATACCTATGTATGTATATTATGGGTCAGATCTTTATATCAAGACCGCAATCTTGAATGAAAGTAAATATTGCGATTATTATATTAATTATAATTATGAATTATATATATTTTTAATAAGTGTTTCGTAGTTAATAGGAATTCTTTCTTTTTATATACTGGGCTACTAAGAATTGAATAAAAATTAGTTAAATAGGGCCGGAATAATATGCCAAAATAAGCATGAACAGAATCTTAAATTGATAGCAAATAAGCAATATTTTATTGCTTTTTGCTTTTATAATTTGACATATACTAACCATATTCTTGTCAAAAATAAGATAATGTCAAAATCTTTGTGTAAAGTACGTTCACTGTGTGGGACAATGTATTATAAATAGCCGCATCGAAATCTGATTCATGACCTTACCATCCTATTGAATACCGATTTAATTCAAAATGTATTTGCATTGTATGGTCCCTTCTGACATGGTTTCATAATTTTGCATATATACACTCCACACTTGGTTTCGCTGCCAAGTGATTAGAAACTAATTTGGTTAGCGGAAGTCCCGACAACGACTAATGTAATCCTGTAATCGAAAACTTTTCAAACTTTTGTTTGTCAAGCAAAAAAAATGAACTCAGATTTATTCCCGAATAGTGCAATTATAAATAGCGTACTTGAAACGAGACAAGCAACAGTGCATACAGGTTAGTAAGAATAGTTAATCTTAATATTAAATGTATTTACGGAGCATTTCGATGTTGACACTGTGTGAAAAATAAATGCGCCGCTGCAAAACCTGAGAGGAAACATTGAAATTTAAACGCAGAAAATTTTGAATTGCCATATATACCCAAATTCTGGCATTACTTGACAATAAAAAAGACTTCGTTCAAAGATTTTGACACATCAGCTCTAAACAAATACATATTTAACATGTATAATAGTAAATCAAAATCCAAACTGGTCTCATTTGTATAATTAAAAGACCACTGTGTTTCAATGCATACTTAGTTTGACTACATCATTAGTTCAATTTAAAAAAAGGTTATTTTCGTGCGTCCAAATGTTGCTTAAACTACATTCTACGTTAGTTGATTTACACGTTCTAAAAATGTTTTGAAATGTTCAACGTTTGGTATGGTATTTCTTGTTCACTATTCCGAACACATCACCTAAGGTGCCCAACAATTCACCAAATTACGCAAAAATAAAACAAACATAAATACTTTTGTTATTATAATCAAGGTTGCGATCATGATAAAAGCACCTGGCCAATTAATTAATTACATATGTCAGTATATACAAATAATCGTATAGTTTAGAAAAGGCAATTAATCCAGCAGATCAGTTTTGTCCAAATTGGGAACTCATCATGTACTGGCCATAAATTGTCGTGGACAGAGCTCGAACGTGGGCACGTCTGCTGCGGACTCTGGTGCTCTAAACATTGGGCCACCTTGCCGCACACTACACTACACACACTTCTCAGTTGTATAATATCTAATGTAACTTGGTTAGTCTATATTTCTTTCAGGTGGAGCTCATATGGCATACGTTTAAACCCAAAGTTTCAACTAATCATCCCCAATCTGCCATTACTGAACAGAAACCACACTACATAGGGCAGTGGTATTGAAATGAACATTTATATAATTAAACGAACATTGGTTGCGCGGGCGGTGATAACTATTATTATAATCTATTTTCGATCATGATATACGCACCTGACCCATTAATTACTTACATATGTCAGTATAAACTAAGAATTGTGTAGTGTAGAAAAGATAATAAGAACGAAACCGGTCTACTGAATGATTTATACCGACATACGTATGTAATAAATGGGTTAGGTGCTTATATCAAGATCGCAAAATTGACTATAATAATTGTTACTACCGCCTGCGCAACCAATGTTCGTTTAATTATATAAATGTTCATTTCAATACCACTTACCCATGTAGTGTGGTGTCTGTTCAGTAATGATAGATTTGTGATGATTAGTTGGAACTTTGGACATAAATTGATGCCATATGAGCTCCACCTAAAGCAAAAATAAACTAACCAAGTTACATTTGTTAGTATATAACTGAAAATTGTGTGTAGTGTAGTGTGCGGCAGGGTGGCTCATTGGTTAGAGAACCAGATTCCAAAGCAGACGTGCAGAGCCCTGTCCGCGGCAAATTCTGGCCAGTACATGATGAGTTCCCTATAAGGACGAAACCGGTCTACTAGATGATCTGTCTTTTCTAAACTATACAATTCTTAGTTTATACTGACATAAGTAAGTAATTAATGACTCAGGTGCATTTATCAAGATCACAACCTCGATCATAATAATTTTTCATCACCACACGCGCAATCAATTTTCGTTTAATTATATGAATAGTTTTATGTTTAATTAGGAGAACTTGGTAAAACCTAGGATGAAATGTTTGGAACTGTGGACAAGAAATAGCAGGCAGTTCAGTAAAAGAGTCATTATGACGGAAGAATCATTTAAGTTGTCTGTGCTTTTTCTTATGAATAGACTGCATCCTAAATAATGTTTGTATATTTTATATCCTCATGCTGTAGGCTGTTTTCTCGTTAGGCTATACTTAAATATGTGGACGATGCAGATTACAATTTAAATCCTATTTTCCTTTGATGAAAAACAATACTATATATCGGCTTTTAGTTATATTTATAGAATCGATAGAATTGGACCAAAGAATAAAAAGTATTGTGCAAAAGAATCACACAATGAAAAAATAAAATCCGCCAGCGTATTGAGGAAGTTATCATTTTCAATAAAATAGAAACTAAATAATATTTAAACAGAAATCGGTATGTGAATTCTATATAGACCCGTATACAAACTCTAAATTTGTATTTTTGCACTTGGTCTTTTTTAATTATTCATAGAAGTCCACTTTCAACTCATTTTGCTGACCTTAGTTTTTTTAAATTACGTACAAATCATAGCAGTATATGTGAGGTCTGACAAGGATTACTTTTGATTAATTGTCTTAACAATAAGTTTTCATTCCGTACATGAGGAAGCCTTTGGAAATTTGTCTGAACAATGTGCAGAAAACAACTAAATAGTCGAGATGATAAAAGTCAATATTTGAATGTTTTCATTCTTCCACAAAAAACAAAATAAATTTGAATATTTGAATATTTTCATCCAAATTAAACCATCGTAAATTTACGTTTACATCAAACTGTGATTTATAAATTTCTGCTAAAAAATGGGATTGATGTTTATGTAATTTCTTCAACTTAAATTTAAGAAATATTAGGAAAATTGCGGTGACGTTAATTTATTAACGAATATCTGCAAAATGTACATTTATTTTGCATAATGCGTACAAAAAATATAAATCTCAGTTTTAATGGTAAGCGAGAGTGAAGGGAAAGTCGGTTAATGATTATGCGACGGAGAGTTTTAAAGATAGTGAGTTCTAAAATAATATTCCACAGTGAAAAAAAATTTAATAACTCAATTTGACAGTTTTATTAGTCAACCAATCGCCTATCTAAAGTCAAATGCAGTATGTCAAATCCAGGCTCAATCTATTTTGACAGTCGACACGCAATTTTGTTAAAGAAACACGATTATTTACCATCTATTTTTATAATGCCAGTAAGCTGATCGCCAAAATGTCATATTTTACTTAAATATTTAATCTGCAACGATAATCATCCAAAATCCTGCATAAATCTCGTTAGCGTTTTATCACCCTAAAACTTGTATACTGGTCACGATTGCTATTCTGTCTTGATGCAAATGTACTTCTTAATATTTTATCTAAATTGTGGAAATTCATGATCGTTTTATGTTTTTTACCATAATGGCAGAATCCCATTTGTACGTATTTTTTAGAATAACGCTATCAGAGATACGCAGAATTCAAAGAAAATAATTATAATCGAGAATTTTGTCATTCTTTCCTTAAGAGTTACCAAAGTAGCAGTTTATATTATACAACATAAGCAGTATGTGATATATAAAATATTTGGAGTAGTACCCAGTTTCAAGGTTATCCTATAGACAATATTGATGTAAAAGACCTCATATTAGCATGTACAAAAGAGTTCAATTTCCATTTGAAGGGAATGATTATACTGAGTTCAAATTTATAGCTATTAGAAGCTGCATTACACCCCTCCTGGAAGATGTTTACAGGCATTATATTGAACAAATGAACCTAAAAATATCAATTGACATTTGCACACCCTACAAAACTTATTTGGATGATATATTATTGTTCATTCCAGACGCAGAAGACTCCACTCATATCCTGAAGCAAGACATTGAAACCGATCCAGGCGTCAAATTCTTTCTCGAGAACAAGAAATACAAAACTTTCCTTTATTGCACATCCAACTCACTCTACAAATGAATGGTGATTTGAGAATAGCACTGCATAACAATCCGCTTTCTCTGAGTAATGTACTTATTGCAATTTTAGTCTGAAAAAATCTCTTATGATATACCTAGATAGCAACCTAGGAATAATAATCAGGATGATCAGCTCAAAACAAAATTCCGAGGACTATTTTGCTGGTGAAAATCTACCCGGAGCGATTCATAGGTGCCAACTTCAGACCAGACCAGATGCATACTACCTGGAATAACGCCAAACAGGTTTTTCTAACCTTAAAATTTAGAGGCGACCTGCCGGCCTCAATAATTGCACGCATGTTAAATTGAATCCGTATATAGAATTTTTCTATTGTAAAATTAAACATCCCATTCCTCACATAGAGAATCATGAGGTTTGATGCCAATGACCAATTGCCAATTATCTCTAAATCATTCATAGTCTAAGAAAATCTTATGTATGCGAGGTGGCATATATAGTAATTAGTTATCAGAATCGAGCAAAATTTACCGCAGAATGGTCTCGCAGCATCCGAAATATTCGCTGATAACAAGCCTAGTTTTAAAACGAGGCACCTAACCAATTTGAAGTATTTGTCAATTCTACACAGGGCAAAGTTCAAAAAAATAGGTTTTACATACCAAGCCTTTATATAAAAAAGCACGAAGCAGAAACATTCATAAATACCATAAACATTATATTTTGATCGACTGGCAAGGTATCACACAACCCCTATTAATTTATTAACATCCATTGAAGCGCAAACGCCAAGAAGAACAACCTCAACAATCATTTGAGCGGCTTGGCAACAGACTGACATAGAAAATAAAGCTCTAAAACGACATTTCTGGCACATTTAACTGTGACAGAAATTTAAAAAAAATATAGGTGATCAACGCTTCAATCCGCACACCTAGCTCAGTCACCAAACGGAAAATAAATGCAAATATATTAGGGACAAAAAAACACAACATACGGGAAAACTGCGTACACGTAATAGCCAACAAATGAAATACATGGTCAAAATTGAATCCGTCGGTACTAGAATAATCACACCCCTGCATTACAAAAAGAATGGCGCCTACACAATCTCACACATAGAGACACACGCATACAGACACACTCATATACGCATGCAATTCAACCCAAACAAGAGAGAAAATGAAAACAGATAATCAGACTAGTTGTGAATCAGATAATCAAATAAAAATCCAAAATATATTGAAAATTTCATATGTAGACGATTATTCTCAAAATAAAACAGACATCATCTACTTTTTTATTATATATGTTTCTCTTCCAAAAAACTGTTTAATATTCTAGGGTAATGGTTTTGTAATATATATATATATATATATATATATATATATATATATATATATATATATATATAAAATATACATTAATATAATATATATATATATATATAGCGCAAACTCATTCATAATTGCATCTCTGTACAGCTTACTTAAGTCTTCCAGTGATTTCACATAATTTATTCGAAATCATTCAATTTGGAGGAATTTTAGCTGTTTCAAAATTATTGAAGGTTCGTTTGATAAACCCCTATTGTATCAGGAAATGTCTGATTTATTTAAAATGTGATTACAATCTATCATCAAGAAGTGATATATATGTTGGTTGTTACATTTAGAAAAAAACGCGCACTATTTAACTTAATGAACATTGATTTATTTGTAAATACTTCTGATATGATATTGATACACATATTAACATTAATCCTAACTATATAAGAACAAATTATATTATTTTTTAATGCGAGCCATAATGAAATGCATAGTACCCTTTCCGTGTGCAAAAATAAAAAAAATAAATTTTATCAAATACATGGAGCATATTCTTGTCATATTATTCCCAATTATATGCAAATGAACATCTCTTTATATATAAATTAAAAAGCCAAACAAAATTTTAAAAATATGTAAACGTGAAGAGAGAGTTTAGGAAATAAGAAAAAAAACCAATAAATTGCGTAAATCATCTCCAGTTCAAGCTCAAGGCCTGACCATGCATATTTTGTTTGCATTAATCCGGCTGAATATTGTTTACCCATAAACCTTGGTATGTGGCTAACTACCTTCTGCTATTGCTTTTGGTAATTATTTCAAATGTTACGACTGGATAACATTTGTGAGAAGTCTCAACGATTTTATGTGCAATTGCAGACGTGTATTTAAGACAATGATAGGTGCTTGAGTGTCCCAAATGGCGCTGGAATTAGTTCAGTTTACATTCCTTGTACGCCTTATCTGTACGAATTGTGCAATTTGCGACGGTATTCAACTTTTGTACTATAAATTGCAACATGAAATTAAGTGTCAAAAATATTTTTGTTTTCGGCTTTATTCGTGTTCCACATTCAACATTTGTTACAATCAAATTCTAGCCATAGCTTATAAGCATATATTTTCTTTGTCTTTTTAATTTTAAATGTCCCGACTGCAAGTAAATATTAAGAGTCGTGGATAAGGAGATACAGTTAATGTTTTGGCCCTTATTAGGGTCGCATTTGTCTTTTCCGACATATGCCGAGGTAGATTTCTGCGTTGAAGTGTCTAAAAGTACTCCGTGACACTCGAGGCCGGCTCTGGTTGACTGGCTGGTGTCTCTTCGTTGTGACGTCGAAACCAGAGAGGTGAGTTGTTGTCTGAAGGTTCAGAATTGCCTTGTTGAAGATCTGCGGTAACACTTTAGTGGCTGGCGAATGTAGAAGTCCAATAAATAGTTGATGGACACGCAGGACTATTTGTGCAACATCAAGATTGGCGTGACTGGAATTTAAATGAATAGGTGAAACAGCGTGACACAAGTCCAGAAGTCAGCGCATGTAAACAATAAAATATGACGCAAGACAGCAAACACACGTAGAGCAGAACAGGAAATATCAAACGTGCTAATAACAAGCATGGTAAATGCACCATGCTTATATAATTTTTAAAACAAAAGCTCGCACGCCATTGGTTATCGGTAAATTTCGTTCGTTTTAATTGGTGCCGCGTAAATGAAATTTGAATTTCATTTGAGCAATATGTCAGCGAATTGGTCTGAGCAGTTACAAAATTATTCGTACTTTTAATCAGGTAGAAAACAGTTTGATACAATTAAAATATGCTTCACAAATTTTATAAATATTAAATTGAAGGTTTTTGTGAGATAATCTATAGCAAGTTGTCTATAGATCACCTGTTTATTTTATGCTTATCCTTTCAACTTTGCGGATATATTTGTTTATTATTTACACAAACAAGCCAAGGTGCCAAGAAAATTTTTGGTGTTCTGTTTTAGGCTTTGTTAAATCTTTAAATTGGTACAGTTACGTATGTCCTGTTTTGATGTATTTATAGTCACATATCATGAACTAGTGTCAAGCTAAACAATAATATCACAAACATGGCTTAGAAGAATAAATTTACTTTCAGACATTTACAAATATTTTAAAAGAACAGACGCCAAAAACTTAAAATAAGATCGAAGATTGAAACAAATCACTAACTGTAAAACATTTTATTTTCATCATTTTGCAGCAGCTGATTCATGTTAAATGTGAGAGTGCTATATTGTGCAAAATCTGTGCCTTTTTAAAAGTTATTTTGTAACTGAATTTTCAAGTAAAATTAATTATTTAGGCGTTAAGCAAATAAGTGTGAGCTACATGAAACTACTCATTTTTTTCATTTTGAATTACTCGAAATTAAGCCTGTAGACATTCTGACTATTTCCGCGAGACTACAGGCGAATTACATTCAGACTATAGCTTGAATTACATGCTCTGCCATCAAAAGTTGACATGTTACACCGACCATGTTCAAATGGTGTAGGGTGCCAGCGTTTGATGGAGCAGGATTGCGAAAGCCAACGACTACTGAAGTTACGTACTGAATAAATTTTATTTTCTTCAAACCATCAATTGTTGAAATACCGCACGGACGTGATAGATTATTACGTAATTCTTCATTTAAACAGAATTTATTTCCATTTACAATTAAAGAAATCTTTAGCAAACAAATTTAAGATAGTTAAATACTGATTGTTGCGGAGAACTAATATATATGCAAGTATGTATGTGTTGCGAACCTAATAAAAAATTAGTTCAGCTGTGACCAGAGCTAATTTGTTAATAGGTTCGCAACACCTAAATTTAAGACAGATCAATAAGAAGTTAATCTATCAGGCATTTTACAGTGAGACGTTTGCATAATTTCTTATAAAATGAAAATATGTTGAAAATAATAAAATTGAATAAAAAACTTATTTTGCCTGTCATAACTGTTGAGCAGTAAGTACGAGAAAAAATGTTAAGACAGATAGTCTACAGCATAATTTTTATTACGAAATATTGTCGTTAAAATAGGGAAATGAATCTTGTAAATTGAATTAGGAAATAAATCGTATATGAAATTACACATTTTTCCCGAAACAGGTAAATAATACACAGGTAAAAAGGGACATTTTCTTCGCACCAGAACTAAACTAAACGTTAAAATCTGATATTTTGCATGAGTAATATTTTTAAAGCAATGGATTGTAACGACTCAAGAACAATTGGCCGAAATATTGCCTTAATAAAATTCAAATTTTATTTAAGCGGCACCAATTAAAGCAAGCGAAATTTTCCGTTAACCAATGGCGTGCGAGCTATCGTTTTCACACTATATAAGCGCGGTGCATTTACCATGCTTGTCATTAATCACGTTTGATTTCCGTTGCGCATTACATGTACGTGCTGTCTCCTGTCGCACTGACTATTCACCTACGCTGACTTATGGACTTGTTTCACAAGAGTCACCTAGTCAGGCCAATCTTGTTGCTGCACAACTAGTAAATTAGAGCAAAATCTATTTAATGGACCTATACATTTGCCAGTCACCACTGTGTTGTCGCAGATCTTCAACGAGGCCTCTCTGAGACTTCGCACAGCCTATCGACGTTGATTTTAACGCCACAAAAGAAGGAACACCATCCAGCCATTCAGATCCTGTCTTAAGTGTCTAGGAGTACTTTTAAACACTGCTACAATATCTAACTTTCTCAGTATTTCTCGGAGAACGCAAATCTGGCCCTAATAAGGGCCACCAACAGTACTTATTTTCAGACTTATTGGCAGCTAACTTCTTCGTCAAGTCGTACGGCATTTAGTTGAAGCCGGGGCGGTTTACAGGATTAATGTTGGGTTAAACATCTTCCATATAAAAACAATAAACATGTATCTGAATATGTTCATGATGACACACAAAAACGCACTTACAAACAAACACAAACACAAGCAATGATCCAATTATGTGCGAACTGTTTTTTGTTAAAATAACTAGGGATTAATAAAGTTGTATACATCGGACTTTTTTGTGCGTAATTTGTTTTCGTCTTTTACTCTAAGAAACAGCTGGAAACTGCCTGATTTGGAGTGAGCTGTTTATAAACAATGTGTTCAGCTAAATACTGTTTGTTGCGAAGAACTAATATATATGCAAGTTTGTATTAGGTTTTGCGAACCTAGTTACAAATTAGTTCAGTTGTGACCAGAAGGATAAACCAAAGGCAGCATGAACGGAAAGTATAATCTCATGCACATTCGTTTCGTGCTTACTGGCGACTCATCAGTAGGTGCCGGTAATACGGCCTCTAACCACTATATATTTGGTAGAAGAATGTGGAATAATAGGTCGGTACAATCTCCTAGACGAATGTGTAAACCTGTAATAGTGAAGCTAACATAATCTGAAGTCAACGACAATACGACTTCAATGCTAACTCACGCTATATAATATATATACCAAGTCTGTAAAGGATACTAACACTATAGCTATTGTGTTAGTAACTGATACCTTTTTGAAATCGATGAGTACCGATGAGTCACCAGTAAGCACGAAACGAATGTGCATGAGATTATACTTTCCGTTCATGCTGCCTTTGGTTTATCCTTCTGGTCACAACTGAACTAATTTGTTACTAGGTTCGCAAACCCTAATACATACTTGCATATATATTAGTTCTTCGCAACAAACAGTATTTAACTGTAATATATTGAATTGAATGGTGTCATGCTTACCGCGAAATGTGATAACTGATATCGATGAAGGCCAGAGTGTATGGTTTAACTAGAGTAACAGGTGTTCGGAAATTGTTGTAATTCTCAATTTGGGTGAACTTTAGCATAAATTTATATCCATCAGGTTGGTATCATGTGCCGACTCGGAAACCATAGTGTTAGTATCCGATACTCATCGATTTCAAAAAAAGATATCAGTTACTAACACAATAGCCATAGTGTTAGTATCCTTTACAGACTTGGTATATATATTATATAGTGTGAGTTAGCATTGAAGTCGCATTGTCGTTGACTTTAGATTATGTTAACTTCACTATTACAGGTTTACACATTCGTCTAGGAGATTGTACCGTCCTATTATTCCACATTCTTCTACCAAATATATAGTGGTTAAGGGCGTAATACCGGCTCCTACTGATGAGTCGCCAGTAAGCACGAAACGAATGTGCATGAGATTATACTTTCCGTTCATACTGCCTTTGGTTTATCCTTCTGGTCACAACTGAACTAATTTGTTACTAGGTTCGCAAAACCTAATACAAACTTGCATATATATTAGTTCTTCGCAACAAACAGTATTTAACTGTAATATATTGAATTGAATGATGTCATGCTTACCGCGAAATGTGATAACTGATATCGATGAAGGCCAGAGTGTATGGTTTAACTGGAGTAACAGGTGGTCGGAAATTGTTGTAATTCTCAATTTGGGTGAACTTTAGCATAAATTTATATCCATCAGGTTGGTATCATATACCGACTCGGAATCCATAGTGTTAGTATTCGGTACTCATCGATTTCAAAAAGGTATCAGTTACTAACACAATAGCCATAGTGCTAGTATCCTTTACAGACTCGCTATATATATTATATAGTGTGAGTTAGCATTGAAGTCGTATTGTCGTTGACTTCAGATTATGTTAGCTTCACTATTACAGGTTTACACATTCGTCTAGGAGATTGTACCGTCTATTATTCCACATTCTTCTACCAAATATATAGTGGTTAAAGGGCGTAATACCGGCTCCTACTGATGAGTCGCCAGTAAGCACGAAACGAATGTGCATGAGATTATACTTTCCGTTCATGCTGCCTTTGGTTTATCCTTCTGGTCACAACTGAACTAATTTGTTACTAGGTTCGCAAAACCTAATACAAACTTGCATATATATTAGTTCTTCGCAACAAACAGTATTTAACTGTAATATATTGAATTAAATGATGTCATGCTTACCGCGAAATGTGATAACTGATATCGATGAAGGCCAGAGTGTATGGTTTAACTGGAGTAACAGGTGGTCGGAAATTGTTGTAATTCTCAATTTGGGTGAACTTTAGCATAAATTTATATCCATCAGGTTGGTATCATGTACCGACTCGGAAAACATAGTGTTAATATCCGGTACTCATCGATTTCAAAAAAGGTATCAGTTACTAACACAATGGCCATAGTGTTAGTATCCTTTACAGACTCGGTATATATATTATATAGTGTGAGTTAGCATTGAAGTCGCATTGTCGTTGACTTTAGATTATGTTAGCTTCACTATTACAGGTTTACACATTCGTCTAGGAGATTGTACCGTCCTATTATCCCACATTCTTCTACCAAATATATAGTGGTTAAAGGGCGTAATACCGGCTCCTACTGATGAGTCGCCAGTAAGCACGAAACGAATGTGCATGAGATTATACTTTCCGTTCATGCTGCCTTTGGTTTATCCTTCTGGTCACAACTGAACTAATTTGTTACTAGGTTCGCAACACCTAATACATACTTGCATATATATTAGTTCTTCGCAACAAACCGTATTTAACTGTAATATATTGAATTGAATGATGTCATGCTTACCGCGAAATGTGATAACTGATATCGATGAAGGCCAGAGTGTATGGTTTAACTGGAGTAACAGTTGTTCGGAAATTGTTGTAATTCTCAATTTGGGTGAACTTTAGCATAAATTTATATCCATCAGGTTGGTATCATGTACCGACTCGGAAACCATAGTGTTAGTATCCGGTACTCATCGATTTCAAAAAAGGTATCAGTTACTAACACAATAGCCATAGTTTTAGTATCCTTTACAGACTCGGTATATATATTATATAGTGTGAGTTAGCATTGAAGTCGCATTGTCGTTGACTTTAGATTATGTTAGCTTCACTATTACAGGTTTACACATTCGTCTAGGAGATTGTAGCGTCCTATTATTCCACATTCTTCTACCAAATATATAGTGGTTAAAGGGCGTAATACCGGCTCCTACTGATGAGTCGCCAGTAAGCACGAAACGAATGTGCATGAGATTATACTTTCCGTTCATGCTGCCTTTGGTTTATCCTTCTGGTCACAACTGAACTAATTTGTTACTAGGTTCGCAAAACCTAATACATGCTTGCATATATATTAGTTCTTCGCAACAAACAGTATTTAACTGTAATATATTGAATTGAATGATGTCATACTTACCGCGAAATGTGATAACTGATATCGATGAAGGCCAGAGTGTATGGTTTAACTGGAGTAACAGGTGTTCAGAAATGGTTGTAATTCTCAATTTCGGTGAACTTTAGCATAAATTGATATCCATCAGGTTGGTATCATGTACCGACACGGAAACCATAGTGTTAGTACCATGTACCTTTTCGGTACAATAATGTTGGTATTGGTTACTAACACAATAGCCATAATGTTAGTATCCTTTACAGACTCATTATATATATTATATAGAGTGAGTTAGCGTTGAAGTCGCTTTGTCGGCACTAAGCAGTATTCAACTGTTATGTATTGAATGGAATGATCCCTTGCTTATTCGCACCATGAGTCCGAGTATATGAGCATTCATTAAACAATAAATAATTTCAATTTCATAACCGATAAAATGTATCGTAGCTCTTCAAATAACTATTATTTTGTTGCGAAAGGATGCCAGTATCGATAATATAAAGTTCTAATCTCGAGAAAAACGAACAGAAAATCGTAATAAAGAAAAGCCAAATGGTGAAATTACGTTTGAAGTGTCAACAATAGGTTTCGCAATTGCAGACGTGTATTCACTATTTGATTTGAATTTTGCATTAAAATTAAGATGTTATTTCACATTAATTAGTAACCGCATGTTTTATCAGAATAACGTAAGACTTACTGATGACTTTCTTCAATGAAGTTTTCTCAAGATTGTCTAAAACATTAGTCCAGGTGATAAACCATCCATCTTACTATGAATAGTGGCGTATAACATTTAATTAAATATTGCGGACTTGAATGAATAAAAATTGCATTGAATTTACCAATAGTAAGGCTTAGAAAGCAGCAGTCCATGGTAACACACAGATATTAACAAAAATTCTGCTAAATTGAATGAAACAATAGGATGCATTACAAAACTCACCATTATGTTATATATTGTTTGTTACGGAGAACAAATACGTATTCAATTGCATATTTGGCGTTGCGTACTTAGTAACAAATTATTTCAAATAGGACCAGAAGTATAAACCAAAGTCAGCATGAACGAAAGGTATAATCTCATGTGCAAATTCGTTTCGTGCTTACTGGCGTTTCATCAGTAGGAGCCAGTATTACGCCATATACCCATTATATACTTGGTCAAGAAATGTGGCGCAATATAATGGTACACTCTTCTATCTGAATGCGTATTCTACCATAATGTAGTTAACCTAATATGAAATCTTCGAAATGCGAATTCAAATCGAACTCAATATACATTATTTATACCGAGCCTATAAAGTGTACCATCACAATGATTACTGAGTCAGTACATGGTACGAACACATTGGATTTCAAGATATGCTAAATTTCACCAAAATTGAGAATTATATTTACTTTTGAACACCTGTTACGGTGGTAAATCCATACACTCTGGCCGTGATCGATACCAGTTTTCTCATTTGGCGGTAATCATGACGTCATTAAATTAAATACATATTAGTTATAAATTGTTTGTTGAGGAAAACTAATACGTATAAGCAATTGTGTATAAGGTGTTGCGTATCTAGTAACAAATTCACGACAAGGTCTGCTAAGGTGAAAAATGCGCTAATAAATACAACAAACTGGGAAAACTGTCCTATTCGCAACAGTTAACAAAGCAAACGACTGGTCAAGTGTAAATCCATCAATAAATGTATGACTGTAAATCAAACCTCATTTTGAATACAATAAGAATGAGTCTTACTTACACATAGACATTACACGCAGATATTCACACATAAACATGCGGTAAATCATGAACAAAGAAAGTACATCAAGCTGAAAATCAGACTAGTTTACATCCACTTAATCAAATGAAAAGCCAGAGTGCATATAATTGGAATGAAGTAATTTGCAGATGAGGAATCTCGATTTCATAATCAAAACTAAATATACAATTTTTTAAAGGTTGCGCATTAAGGGCGTCACATTGATAATTAACCCGAATTGCGATTGTGGGTTGTCGCTTTGCATTATCATTTTCGCAAAGATCCGATTGATACCCATTTCCAAGTACGCATTGAGTTCGTCTTCGTGGTGGCTGGGTACTAAATAATCCATTGCCTCCGATGGCTTCAACCTCATTCGTACTAACCACTGGAAATCAGGTATAATCTAATCTACGTTGGTATCAACTCTTTTTATTTTTGCTTATGTCTTCGAAAAACTATTTTATGCCTGTATTTGTTTTTAATATTGTTTAGATTTCACTGGGCTCGTAAAGGTGCATTTTCTACCATACTTGGCCATAGTCAGGTTGATGTGGAATGGACGATCACGGACATTCATGGCAACTGTGATCCAGGAACATATAGAATTCGACATTTTGGCACAGCCAAGCATCTCAGTTTTAGTGCAAAGTACTCTGATTTTGTTGGTACAACAAATTCGTTTGAGGTAGATTGCATTTTTCAGTCTTCAGCACCGTGGTATGCACCATTGAGCATATTTATGTCGAAATTGTATATTTTTTAGCCAGATCTACCTTTGGCAACTACAAAAAACTAGCGGGTTTGGTAATTACTAATCATTCCACAGAATCACTAAGCCTAGACAAATGATCGCTTTTGGTATTCATTTCAGATTTATGCCAGAAATGGGCGGTCTGAACATTTTTATTTTAAATGAATTTAACTAATTTGACAAGTCTAAATTTCTATGGTGCAATATCTGGTTCAATGACTTACCTTCATATTTGTCTAAGCCTTTGGTGCTTTACGTATTATGCATTTGAATTGTATTTCGCTTTTTTCGGACTATACAAATCTACTGGTCGATAAGGATTATTCGCCTATTCTTTGCAAGCATATATGTTTATATTTTAGCTATTTAATTTCGGTCATTTTATAAAAACTGTAATAAATTGATGATGTAGACAAACGCTCAGTGTAAAATGTAATGCTGTTGCTAAAATTCTTGCGAAAAATCGGATTATCTTTTCAATGAAATTTGGATACTGCAGATTGCTTAATAAAAAGCTCTTATTACATTTGTACATTTGTACATTTATAAGAATATAGCATGGCCTCTTATTGTTCATTAGAATAAATTTTAAATTATTTAACGTAAATAACAAAATTATGTCGTGAAGAATCTTAATTTTACTTGTCTAATAATACTTAAGCGTTTCTAGTCTTTCTTTTTGAAGCATATATTTCTCGAAAATTGCATAATTAATTTATGTAACTTGGTATTGCCTAATGCCTCGAGCATCATGTTCTTTGTGCAATACATTGCTGTTCATTATAAGATGAATCAGTCCGAATATAAATGTATTTCAGTTTTATCCAGATGGTACATATCTTTTCAAGTTGTAATTCTCACCAAACAGCTTAAGTTACAGGAATGTTTCCATTTCTTGAAAACTGTGGATAAGATAATTGTATTATACTTTTTTATTGTTTAAAATATTTTTGAATGATTTTATAATCCTTAGGCATAATTTGTTTTATTTTTCGTTCAAGTGTACAAAAAATTTTATAATCCTTAGGCATAATTTAAAAATTTTTTTTATCCAAGTGTACAACATGTAGCATATTATCAGCTATTTCAGAAAACAAAACGGAAACTGTTGAGAATACTCACGTGGATCCTGTTCGACTTACTGATGACTTACTAACACAATATCTGCAAAAGTGCACGGCCTTGATGATATGTACGAACTGTTGCAGATACAAAGCAATAATAGCACTACAAGTTAAAATCTGGTTCTCCACTTATCAAACTTTGTTTTGGTTAAATATAAGTATTATGTAGGCAAGTGCTGTCACTCAACTCACTAACAAATGTACCAACAGAAAAGAATCTAGCTTAGTAACAATGGCTCATTCGATTGGATTTACGTTTACAGCATCTATGTGTCAACGTGCTGTATATATGCGAGCCTTAAATATTTTACTGCAAAATATACGATTGGTTAGCATTTCTTAATTAAAAAAAAGTTGCAAATATGGCGGATTCTCTTGGGTTGGCAGATAAAGTAAATTCTCAAAATCATCATTTATATTATAAACTCATTACTAATTGTTATTTTTTACGCATTACAAATAATATTAAATATTTAGGATCGTTTAAATAATTTCCTGTATGAAGTTGATAATTCGTGTTCATTATCGATTCATCATTTATCGCAAACAGTAAACTTCAGTGCTTCCTTAATATTTTCAAATTGACATCTTTCCACTAAAATACCATTTCTGGAAACAGATGATACAGCTTTAAGTTTTAAAAATCAATTTTATATTCTTTATTTTCCTTTTTATTGAATGTGGTGGCCATTTTTTTATTTATTGCACCGAGTCTGATGTATAAACTAAACTTGACATGTAATTTTTCGGTTATTTGCTTCATTACCTAGCTAAATTAACTAAACATTGGAACGGGACACGAATAAATTTTGTGACTTAACGGTCAAATAATGTCTATCAATCGCGAGACGTTTTCTTATTGTGTTTATTGTATATTCTTTAAAGTTACTTAGCCAGTGAGTAAAAGGAGCACGTTTTGTTTTAAATGAAACACGATGTGCGTCTTGGAATAGATTAATTGCCTGGCCCTTATTATAATCAACCAGGTGTTTGCATCAATTGTATTCAAATTTACTCCGCGTATTTTGGCTTCTGCCTTCGGAAGCCTTTTTTAACTGAAAACACATCCCAAAAATAGTCTGACAATCATAAAATCAAGTGAATTAATTATTGTTTGTGGCAAATTCTGGACAGTATGTGAATTTTTCCCAATAAGGATGAAACCGATCTACTGGATGAATTGCATTTCTTACATTATACAATGCTTAGATAATATTGAAAACTGTATTTATATAATGGGACTGGTGGTTATATCAAGATCACAAACTTGACTTGAATATTTAATTTTTTACTTTAAATTTTGAAGACTCGCCTTGTTCCTATTCTTTTCTCAAAATGATTTATGTAAGTTATGCGTATTTCTTAGTTTTACATATTAATGATTGGATAAAATTGAGCTTTAATATTCGTCATTTACGCTACTGGTGTATTTATTTCCCCAGCTACAATTCGAACCAGCCATTTATCAAAAGATTTAGAAGCAATATTGCCACTTGCAATATATTTCCTCGTTCTTCACGAGGCGGCCTTGGAACCTTGCTTGATCAATCAAGTGTCACAGTGAAAGGCTTGTCAAGCATGTTGAAGAAAACGATGTTTGGCCCTGCTTTTACATATTCCACTCAATAAGGACTGTCATTAACAGTATGTAGCATCGTGGGTTCCACTTTGGCCATCATGATTTAGTCATAAACTCGTAGGTGTTGCATGTTAGTCATCGGTTATATCCTTGTCACTGTTTGGCGCTCATATCCTAAGTTATCTATTGAGGCCCGGAGGCTACGGATTTACATGGCCGAAGTATCAACACTACATATATCATGGTTAGATACTGTTTGTTGCGGAGAACTAATATATGCAATTGTGTATTAGGTATTGATAATCTAAGAAGAAATTTGGTCAAATATGACCAGAAGGATAAACCAAAGTCAGCATGAACGGAAAGTATTATCTCATGTGCACATTCATTTTATGCTTACTGACCGCTCATTAGTAGGAGCGTGTATTATGCCCTATAACCATTATATATTTGTGTGAGGAATATGTAGCAATTGGACAGTATAATCTCCTATACGAATGTGTATACCGGCAGCAGTGGAGATTTCTTCCTACAAACCTGTGACAATAACCATAATGTTGGTAACCTATATGGACTCGGTATGTATTCTATATAATGTGTTGTCTTTGAAGTCGATTGTAGAATAGTTAATATGAAGTTGGCTCCACTAAGCCTGGTATACACATTCGTATAGGAAATTGTACCGTCCAATTATCCAATATTTCGCACAAATATATAGTTGGTATAGGGCGTAATACTCGCTCCTACTGACGAGTCACCAGTAATCACGAAAAAAAAGTGCACATATGATTATAGAGTATGGCTGTTGGAGCACAGCCTGTAGCCCTTTATTCTGATAATTGTATAGTCCGCACAACCAAACTTCATTAGTACCGACTAGAACGAGGGGCCTCGTTGCATCAATATTGCAGTACCTTCTTCATAGTACGTTGCATTCGCTTAGATTTAGCGTTAGACTACGTCATAGCTCGAAATTGTTTAATTTGAAATTTATTAAACATATGAATAAACGCCATTGACCAAAAACGGTGCACCTTGGTCAGCACCAATAAGTTGAGGTGCATTGAGACAGCGTTTATCTTAGCGCCGTTTAATTTTCTCAAAAGACAAACTCGACACCATGGGTAAATTTGTCGACCACAAATAACCCAAAGTATCTTTTTTACAAACTAAAGGAAGTGTACACACCAAGTGCATATGCAGACATTGATTTTGCGCTGTAGCAGTAGGGGCATCTTTTACACTTTACTGTGGTTAACAGCGCTGGCATATGGTTAATCTTCACGATAAGACACGATAATCATTTTCCATGCCTGGTTAATACATCTGAAATTGAAATATACGGACGAGGTGCCCCACAAAAAGATAACTCAGTGATTCATACAAATAGCCACCATACATGTAAAGGGTTCCGAATCAGTAGTTATGGAATTAGGCTTAATTTCAGCAAAATTGAAAGTAACAAACAGAACCCAAAATGAGCTATTCCATCAAAGCCTTACACTCTGGTCCCAACCGACAGTACTTAAAACATTTCATGGTAACCAAGACATCATTAAATGAAATATAAAATGCTTATATTATTTATGCGAAGAACTATTATACATGAAATTATGTTTAAAGCATTGCATACATAATACTTTATTAGAAATAGGGTGATAAGGATAGGCATAAAACTTAATTTATCCATTTTTATGCTTATTTAATTTGAATTTAATAAATGGTTTACTGAAGAATAAATATATTATTAAGCAGGTATAGATTAAAGTTATATAACTAAATGATCATTCGTTGCGCGGGCCGTGATGAAAATTAATTAAAACAAGATTGCGATCATGATGAAAGCACATCCCATTATTTATCTAAGTTTATCAGTATAAAATAAACATTGTATAATACAGAAAAAGCGATTCATCCAGTAGACCGGTTTTGTCCTTATTGAATTCGCTTTCTAAATACTGTCCAGGATCTGCCACGGATATGGATCCAACCTGCGTACGTCTGCTTTGGAGTCTGGGATCAAACCACTGGGCCAACCTGACGTGCTTTACATAATTTTTTTGTTATTTACTAATTACTGAATTTTGTTTAAGTTTTCATTCAGGTGGAGCCTATATTCCCTCTATTTAGACATAAAATTCCAACTATCCACCACACATTTGCAATTATAGAGTAGACACCACGCTACCTGAGAAGTGATATTGAATTTAACATTTATGTAATTAAACAATCATTGGTTGCGCAGGAAGTGATATCAATTATTTAAAGCCAGGCTGCGTTATAGATATAAACACAAATCCAATTTTATATCTACATTTGTCAGTTTAAACTATGCATTCTTGATTGCAGAATAGACAATTCATAGAGTAGACCGGCTTCGTCTTTATTGGGAACTCTTCAAATACTCTCCGGAATTTGCTACGAGAAGGTCTACTTCCACTGTAACAACTGTGCCACTCTGCCGCACGCTGTTTATCACCGTCCTCGCAACCATTGATCGTTTAATTATATATATTTACAATTTAATATCACCTACCAGGTAGCGTGGTTTCTGTTCTATAATAGCAGCTTTGGAGTGATTATTTGTATCTTTATGTCTAAAGCTATGCCATATAGGCTCAACCTGAAGGAAAAGCTAACCAAAATGCATTAGCTGTTATATAACTGAAAATTAAATTTAGTTTGCTGCAGGTTCTCTCTAGTGTTAGAGTTCAAAACACCGTAACAGAATTCTAACGTTCGATTCCTGTTCATGGAAATTACTAAACTGTGTTTGAATAGATCCCTAGAAGGATGAATCGTCTCTTCTGCATTATACACTGCTTAGTTTATACTAACAAATGAGATTTATAAAGATATATAAAGATCGCAACCTTGATTTAAATAAGAGATTACACTGTTAAATAAAGGACAATTCTTTTTGGCCGAACACATCTTAACTGTAGTATCTGGTACTTTATACAACCATTTCGGAAAGATTGGTAGATTAAGATGGAGTAAGTACAACATTTATACAAAATGAAAGTATATTACAGTTAAATACTATTTGTTGCAAGTATGTATTAGGTTTTGCGAACCTAGTAACAAATTAGTTCAGTTGTGACCAGATGGATAAACCAAATGCAGCATGAACGGAAAGTATAATCTCAAGCACATTCGTTTCGTGCTTACTGGCGACTCATCAGTAGGAGCCGGTATTACGCCCTTTAACCACTATATATTTGGTAGAAGAATGTGGAATAATAGGACGGTACAATCTCCTAGACGAATGTGTAAACCTGTAATAGTGAAGCTAACATAATCTGAAGTCAACGACAATACGACTTCAATGCTAACTCACACTATATAATATATATACCGAGTCTGTAAAGGATACTAACACTATGGCTATTGTGTTAGTAACTGATACCTTTTATGAAATCGATGAGTACCGGATACTAACACTATGGTTTCCGAGTCGGTACATGATACCAACCTGATGGATATAAATTTATGCTAAAGTTTACCCAAATTGAGAATTACAACAATTTCCGAACACCTGTTACTCCAGTTAAACCATACAATCTGGCCTTCATCGATATCAGTTATCACATTTCGCGGTAAGCATGACATCATCTGGTCACAACTGAACTAATTTGTTACTAGGTTCGCAAAACCTAATACATACTTGCATATATATTAGTTCTTCGCAACAAACAGTATTTAACTGTAATATATTGAATGGAATGATGTCATGCTTACCGCGAAATGTGATAACTGATATCGATGAAGGCCAGAGTGTATGGTTTAACTGGAGTAACAGGTGTTCGGAAATTGTTGTAATTCTCAATTTGGGTGAACTTTAGCATAAATTTATATCCATCAGGTTGGTATCATGTACCGACTCGGAAACCATAGTGTTAGTATCCGGTACTCATCGATTTCAAAAAAGGTATCAGTTACTAACACAATGGCCATAGTGTTAGTATCCTTTACAGACTCGGTATATATATTATATAGTGTGAGTTAGCATTGAAGTCGTATTGTCGTTGACTTTAGATTATGTTAGCTTCACTATTACAGGTTTACACATTCGTCTAAGAGATTGTACCGTCCTATTATTCCACATTCTTCTACCAAATATATAGTGGTTAAAGGGCGTAATACCGGCTCCTACTGATGAGTCGCCAGTAAGCACGAAACGAATGTGCTTGAGATAATACTTTCCGTTCATGCTGCATTTGGTTTATCCATCTGGTCACAACTGAACTAATTTGTTACTAGGTTCGCAAAACCTAATACATACTTGCATATATATTAGTTCTTCGCAACAAACAGTATTTAACTGTAATATATTGAATTGAATGATGTCATGCTTACCGCGAAATGTGATAACTGATATTGATGAAGGCCAGAGTGTATGGTTTAACTGGAGTAACAGGTGTTCGGAAATTGTTGTAATTCTCAATTTGGGTGAACTTTAGCATAAATTTATATCCATCAGGTTGGTATCATGTACCGACTCGGAAACCATAGTGTTAGTATCCGGTACTCATCGATTTCAAAAAGGTATCAGTTACTAACACAATAGCCATAGTGTTAGTATCCTTTACAGACTCGGTATAGATATTATATAGTGTGAGTTAGCATTGAAGTCGTATTGTCGTTGACTTTAGATTATGTTAGCTTCACTATTACAGGTTTACACATTCGTCTAGGAGATTGTACCGTCCTATTACTCCACATTCTTCTACCAAATATATAGTGGTTAAAGGGCGTAATACCGGCTCCTACTGATGAGTCGCCAGTAAGCACGAAACGAATGTGCTTGAGATTATACTTTCCGTTCATGCTGCCTTTGGTTTATCCTTCTGGTCACAACTGAACTAATTTGTTAATAGGTTCGCAAAATGAAAGTATGACAAAGTCAGCATGAACACAATAATTAATCTCAACTGCGCATGTGGTCGGTTTACGTTGGATCTGGCACTGTGCCCCATACTCATATTTTATGTTAGACCAACGAACATTAGGCAGTTTGCTAGTACAATCTTCTATACATATGTGTATTCAAGTATGATTAGAGTCAGTGAATTTATACTCCACATACTATATGTAATATTTCCCACACATTTAAAAGATAGCGACTCTAATAATGTGTTCAATGCCAGCTGAAAAGCTCAAACGTGTCCATTATTATAGAACTAACTCATCCTTATAGTCTGACCTCTATACGTAAGGCTACTTTCCTTGTTTTGTTAGTAGAGTAAACCAAATCTATCTCAAACAACCATCATATTATTTATGAAGACGTCAAGAAAAAAGTTTAAGCTTAAATATAAGGATTTATAAACAAAAAGAAAAATTATTGTTTGCGCATATTGCCTCCTTGTATAAATTTTGATGGCAATACTACATAATAAGCGGTTAATTTATATAGATGTACTCATATATATTTCGGCATGCAAGTAAATTTTCCAACATAAGAGACGTAACTTAATAGATTCTCCGCAAATATTTCATTACGCTATTTTTGCTACTTCACTGACCTGTATAATTCTTTAATTAATTAATCAAAATAAAAGTACACTGGTATACAAATGTAGTCAAAATTTCAAATAGAATAACATCGTTTATTGCGTTGGAGTCCAAATTAAAGCATATACAATATATTGGCTCAGTAGTTTAATTACAGGTTTACACATTCGTCTAGGAGATTGTACCGTCCTATTATTCCACATTCTTCTACCAAATATATAGTGGTTAAAGGGCGTAATACCGGCTCCTACTGATGAGTCGCCAGTAAGCACGAAACGAATGTGCATGAGATTATACTGTCCGTTCATGCTGCCTTTGGTTTATCCTTCTGGTCACAACTGAACTAATTTGTTACTAGGTTCGCAAAACCTAATGGTAGCTTAAAATGTCCAAAAATAAAATTTGATTAATAATTTTATGGGAAGTTACCTTTCTCTATATACATACACACTCGTGTTTAAGATGTATGCTCATGATTAAACTTAGTCATCATTCTTTGTTTTCTTAATGACTTTTCCAAAAACAAATCTCCCAATGTCAAGCTGGTACTGAGCTAGGTTCCCTAGACATTTATTACCGGTTTATTTCTTCCTTTATCTTGTATTTAGGTCTTACTTCCTTTTTTGTAATTCTTTGACCCTTTCTCTTTTTTCCACATCCGTGAGTCAGATCTCGCTTTGGTTTCTTAGTACCTTATACGGTATTTATTCTCAGTCTCATCAGCCATCTAGGTAAGCTGTGGAATGCATCGATCCAGTGCTAAAATCTCTTCTGGGCCATTCACCTGCATGAATGCATTTGTAGTAGCTATACAATTAACGCTCAATGACGCCTTATAACTCGGAGTCTGAAAATTTTGTCCGACCTCATTGGTTATGTATACATTTGACGCCAGCTTTTAGCCTGAATTTACATGGCATATTGACCTAAAATTTCTAGTTTTGGTTTAAGCTCCGCGACACATTTTGTCCTACTGTAATTCTACAAACCAATCTAGTGAGCTAGAGGCATAATCGATACAACTTAGGGCGTCTACAACAAGATCTCACGGTAACAGCAATGGCTCTCCATAATTAAGCCCTATCGTAGATATATGTAATTGTCTTCTGCACATTTTTTTGCATTGGAAGTAAAACTATAGACAAATTATGTTTCTATAAATGTCTTCCAGTCCCTCGTAATGCAGCATTTACTTTCTTGTCAAGTCTCACGAAAATACCATAAGCGGTGGGATTGTATAAACTTCTGTGCCTCACTTCAATCTCTATGGCATTCAATGACCTTAGAATGAGTTTAAACATAAAATGACCTAATCAATTACTATTTACCCTTAACAAGACACCACCTTGTGACACCAAATTATGCAAAAACATAAGTAGAACTATATGAGATTTCCTATCTTTCAAGATCGCAATTTGAAACTGACGACTGAATCGATCAAGCGTTATGAGAAGATATCTCTAACTAGAGATCTCGGCCATTTCGACAATATCAAAGTTAATAAGTACAAAACATCCAGCTGATATGCCGATTGTTTTCACTTAGGTCTTAGTATGTCGCAAAATCTACCAAATTTGACAAAGTACACATGCCAAACTAAAGCCCTTATTTCTTTCGACATCGTCAGCCTTACATGTCTATCATTGATTAACCTGATAAATGCCTTAATTGAAAGGTGACCCAATTCATGCAACTGTTGAAGTACTTTGTACGCTTATTCTAATTGTACATACGGTCTTGGTTGGCTCATGGAGGTTTTACACATTAATTAATTATTTCCAACCTTCTTGCGTATGTACGCTGACTTTTTATCCAGCACAAATACTAAAAGACCAAAAATCTACGTTTCCACGAATTTTTAGGTAAAAACGTTTGTGTGGTTCCGACCGGAAAAGATCTATGTTTGCTATGTATGATATGCTGTGAGTGGCCGCTAATACATTCTTTTTCCCAAAATATGATAGTTTGTGTTGTCAAATTCTTCTAGTCGGAATATTTGCGAATAAATCCCCGTACAATAATTAAGTTTGATGGTATAACCTAGGACAAATATCAACGGCTTATGATCAGTCAATACTATGAACTTCTGTCCGAGGAATTAGTGCTCGAAATGCAGCATTGCAGCATTAACCGAAAATAACACATTCACTTTCTAGGCATATCGCTTTTCCTGATACTGGTGTCTCCAACTTCAAAATTTTATCGGCTTGACTATGCCATATTTTCTTGTATGTAGCACTGCCTCTATGACTAAATCGGAAGCATCTATGATTCACTCAAAAGGCTTATTCCAATCCACAGTTGCTAATGCGGTTAATTTCCTCAAAAGATATGCCATTTCGAATATCTCCTTGTCATCTTGGCTAAAATTTTCAGACTGTTACATTTTGATCGTACTCATTTCGTGCACTAAATGTCGTGTTAACGATCCGAAAATTCCAGCTAAATTTAGTATAAAATGACGGTAATAAATTATCATCCTTAAACATCTACGCATTTGAGGTACTGTCGGGTTTTCAGGCCCATTGTTGATCGCCACGACTTTATGCTTCACGGGCTTAATTCCCTTCTTTGAATTGGAATGTCCAAGAACTTTTACATTTGAGCAACCAACCCAACTCTCCTCTGATTTGGCAAATAGCTAATAGTTTTTAAGCTTTGATAACACAGTGTCAACGTAATTCGCGTTTTCTTCCCGAGATTTTTTATATATTAAGATGTTTTCTATATACATTTTGGCTAATAGACACTTCTGAAAATAATTCTACTTCAGAAACTACCGCCATTAAAATTACCTGATCTGCGTTTTGACTAACGCAACTTTCATTGTTCCAGTAGTTTTCTTTTTCTTTTTCCGATATATTTCGGCTAAACTTATCGATAACCTTCATCAGTCCGATTTAACCTCACAAGTTTAACAATTGAAAATAATGAAGAGTTAGGTCACATTCTCGTGGTAAGCAAACGGATTTTAAGCGCCGGGGAAGCGACTCGCTTGATAGTATTCAATGACTTCGCGTAAAGTGCTTTTGGCAACGCAAGTATGCCGAACGTGGAAATTGTCGAGGCGACGATGCAATTTTCTGGAAAAGTGTGGTCCCCATTCGAAATTAGTAGAGCCGCAGGGTGAGTTGCGCATAAATTTTCCAAGCTGTGCCTATCCAAATTATTATGAAATCATCAAAGTTAAGCTCGAGTGCTTCGATGGTCTAGAAAGTAAGACTGCTAGATTACGTTTTGACGGAGATCTTGAGTAGGTTACTGCCTATAGCAGCAACAAGTTCGTCATAATGAATGAACTAAGTAGTTTTAAATTCTTAATAAACACGAATGCTGATTTTAGCATAGTTCGAATTCATGAGGTGGAAAATGTTTGCCTCACATTCGAAGTCCAATAATTGTAAATATATAGAAGGAACTGTCGGTAACACTGGGGCAAAAATCGTCGTATATGTGGAATAAAAGTCATCATTTGGAAAATTAATTTTATCCATTTCACCTTGGCATTATATCCAAAGACCCGGACTGTTGAACAAGGTATGAGGGCAGTTACATATACTGAGACTGTGACCACGGTGATTAGGCCTGTTCGCTTACCCAAACACGTCGTGGCCGATGACTTGGTGAAAGTTATCGAGAAACACATGGCAGTATTTCTACAGTTCAATATTAAGCGGAATGTGATGAAGACAGGAATAGAACATTAAATTGTGTTGGTAGCACCATTACTCAGTTTGGATAATGCCCTACCGTTAATGCATCATAAGCAACAAATCGCTATCATTAAATCTCAGCGATTAAGGAAAGAAGGATTTTGTAGGCGCACAAATTCCAAATTTTCATCTCCAATAGTAGTAGTTCACAAAACAGAACATGAACGATGTAGTGGTTATGGTGATTATCGTCTGTTGAACTCAGTATCAAAAGGTGATAAGTATCATCTACTGAACCGCAGTAATTTGCTCAGGAATATAATGAGGAATGAGGTTTACACAACATGTGATTTGCAAAAAGCGTACTATCGAGCATCTATGGATGGAGAATCTACATTACTCAATGAAATGCGATTTTATGGAGGTGAATTGCATGAGTTCTTATGCATTTCATTTGATTTGAAGAATGCAAGTCAGACATTATAGCATCTGAATGAGAATTATTTTCAGCCGAAATTGCCAGTCACGTACAATGTATGCAAGACTACTAGTAGTCAGAGCCGCATATATAATTTTGCATTCCATATATATGCAATTCGGTTTGATCCTCGCTAGTCAGTTTGCCGTAGTACTCTGATGATGATCATGGAAGGTCGAAACGCGTTTGTGCGTTGCGACTGGCGGTAGTTCTGCTATGCTAATCAAGGACTGGTCAAATACAATGGAATAGGTGTTTATTTCAAGCACGCAAACTTGATTTAAAGAATTGATACTACCACCAGCGCAATCAATTATTGTTTAATTTTATTGTCTATATAATTGTGTGGCGAAAGCTACAAACAGCTAATATTCGTGATTGCAAAGAAATTGTGCAGCCGACATTTCCAATCACGTACAATGTTTGCAAAACTATTTGAGGTGAGAGCCGCATATCTAATTTTGCTTTCCATATATATGCAATGCCGTTTGATTCTCGCTAGTCAGTTTGCCGTCATACTCCGTTGATCATCATGCGTTGCAACTGGCGGTAGTTTTGTTATGTTGTTCGAGAACTGGTTAAATACAATGGGATTAGTGTTTACTTCAAGCACGCAAAGTTGATTTACAGAACTGTATATCTTATTGTTTTTTATGGATTTTCTAAATCTTGACAAGTTCCTCTTAACTTTGTTCGCATTACCACCAGGCCGAGATATACATTTCAGCTGAGTCGGTAATATTTCTTACATTGAAAAACATATTAGCATCACCGAACTTATCAATATGATTGACTGATCTGTATGTATATAGTATCAAAATTCAAATGTCGAATAAAAAAATAAAAAAAATTAGTCGGCATCAAATCTATAAAAACAGGTATACCTGAACCAAAAAGTAAGAGTGTACAAAGCGATGAACAAATAAAAAAAATACTAATTTGTAAAGTCAATACGGACTGCGGAGGTTAATTAATTTATTGAACATCAATTAACTCCTCATATAAAAATAAATCAAATTTAATTTTTTGGACATTTGATCTTATCGCTGGTTTCGTAAAACAATTTTTTTTAATATTTTAATTTTTTTTCAAGTGCCTTTTGTTCATATTGTCGAAGTTTTTGACTTGTCTTGGTGAATGTTTATTAGCGAGTATTTGTGAATTATTGAGTTGTACGCAGGCTTTGCTGCGTGGTTCTATCTTAATACTCTTTACTAATAAAATATTGAAATTTTCAGCCATTTATCGTTCTTAAAATACATATTATTGGGAAGGATCTCAAATTTGCTTCAGATAATTGATGTGGATATTTGTTTTCAAGGTCTCCACAATTTCGTTCTGTCATCTGTGTAAATTTGTAACACGCGGCTCCGCGTTACAACCCAACGATGTTCGATTTTGACAAATACAGTGCTTTTTAAGGTAAAATAATCTAACTCTGTTCTTACACAATATTTCTCTTAACTGTAATTTTAGAAACAATCTCTGTTAGTTTCAAGCAGTTTTAATTGAGATTTCTTGAACTGCAATTTTATTTGTAATTAATAGGGTTTTTATGAAATATACAGAACCGCGCGCGATCCGCGTGGATCACGCGGTGGACTATTATGTCACAGCGGATACATTTCGCTCAGTTGGATTATTCACAGTTTATTCGAAGGATTTACTGTCCACATTTAATTATGCCTATCCGAACTTCAGAGAATAATGGATCAGTATAATGACCTGAGTTAAAAACATAGCAAGCAGTGAACTAAATATTTGTGAGTTTTTGTCATTGAAATCTTTACACGGATTACTCATTCATTTTTAGTGACAACTTTTAACAGTGACTATGTACATATCATCATGTATTTTCAATCGGTTGAGTGTATTCGTTTCAATTCAGACATTTCTATAAGAAGAACTGTTTGTGTGAAAAACATTTTTCTTTAAAAACATAGATCATTTTAACTTTTGCCGCCTAGAAGACGAACAATTTAGTCTAACTGTGAATGGTGTATAAGACATACTTTTGTGTTAAAATTTGTTTTTATTGCCGACAAACACATGGTCAATTTGGACTAACCGTGAACTCTATTTCTATTTGCAACATTGTGTACAATATACGTGTGACAAATTATCTTTGCCTTCTCACATCAACTATCCGAAAAGGATCAGAGACTGATTATGAGCACGGGTAGTAATAATGGCCACCAGGGATATGTAGGACGGGTACAGAATTACGAACTAGATAGCTACCCCGCAAAAATACTCCAAAAATGGATTATTATAATGACATAAGTTAAAAACATAGAAAACAATGAACTAATTACTTGTGAATTTTCGTCATTGAAGTCTTTACACGAATTTCTTCATTTTATTTTCAGTGACAACTTTTATCAAATATACACACCCGCGCGCGATACGCATGGAACATGCGGTGGATTATTGTGACACAGTGGATTTATTCGCAGTTTACGCGAGTGATTTACTGTTCACATTTAACAATGCCTATGCGAATTTCAGAGAATAATGGATTATTATAATGACATAAATTAAAAACATAGCAAACATTGAACTAATTATTTGTGAATTTTTGTCATTGAAGTCTTTACACGAATTTCATCAATTTATTTTCAGTGACAACTTTTAACAGTGACTATGCTCATATCATCATGTATTTTCAATAGGTTGCATATGTTCATTTAATATCAGACATTTGTGAAGGAATAATTGTTTTTGTGTAAGACCTGCAAATTTCTAAACAGAGTTCATTTTGCGACCGTCTAGTGCATGGAAAATTTTTTTTAACTGTGACTTGTGCATGAAACACTCATCTTTGCTAACAATGTTTTTAATTTTGCCGTCTAGAGTACGGACAATTTAGTTTGACTGTGACTGGTGTTTAAGACATTCATTTGTGTTAAAATTTAACTTTTTTGCGTCAAGAGCACGGTCAATTCGGACTACTTATGCCTTCATACGCGAAGTCATTTACAATACATTTGTGATCCTTCATATCAGTCTTCTCTCATCACCCACCGGGAAAAAGCGGGGGATTAATCGTGTGCACGGATCTCCACAGCCGCTACCAATCAAATGTAGGGAGTAATTCACCCCGAAAAATTCCCCTACATAAATGGTGCCCTGGTTCGTCGGACTCACAGCCAGCAAAGAATTAATAAACATCTTGATTTTGAGAAATTCAAGAACTTTGAATGAATGCCACAAAGGAAAGTAAATTCTAAGACAGATATCACAGAAAAACATCCTCTCGAGATTACAATGCTCGAAGACAGCCGCACGATGAAGGGTGAGGACGATGTTACACTGCCATCTATTCTCGACAACACTCGTACGCATAAGATGAGCTCCAGTTCAGGAAATGCAGGAAGCCCGCTGGTGAGCCCAGCAACAGGCTGCACCAAGACATGAACACAGTATAAAATATGTCAATTCGATCCAGACTACCATGACGCGTGGGTCGACGATGTTACTTTATTTGCCAAGGTGTCCAATATAACAGACGAGGGCTCAATATTTTTGAGGGCTTGGGAGACGATCCCAATGTCTTTCAGACGCGGACTCAAAGATATACTGCATCAATACACTGAGGGCACATGTGCGCAGCCATGGCAGAGCCTGCAACGCGCCGTCAAGCAACGTTTGACACCAGATCAAGAACACAGGCTTACAGAATTAATGAGCCAGATGTCCCTAGGTAGCCGCACGACTTCTGAGCTATTTAGAGTGATGGAGCAGATAGCCTTGGAATTCAACCTGCCCAAGGAAATCGTAATGCGACTTTACATACAGAATCTCCCGTCGGCACTACAAGAGATGGCCACGTTCCTGCGCGAATCCCTCGAAGTACATAAAGACATTCTACCGGCACGTCTAGACAAGTGGCGGAAGAAACAACACTACTTCTCACATGCCCAAGAGAAAGGCAACATCCCCTCAAGACTGTTGGAATCTCAACCCACCGCATCATCACCCGCAACAAATGTCACGAATGAACACCTCATCAGTCTACTCGAGAACCTCACCGTAAGGCCAAATTTGGCCTCAGTCGATGCCGTCCATAATAGAAGCGACCAGAGCAGGCGTGACCAGTGTCGACCACCGACACGGAATTGCGCCAGGAGGTCGACGTCGAGAGACCAGGCCACAGTGCTACAGTTACTAGCGGAGGGGTGCCCGAAACACCGCAGCTATGGCCACTCCACACGTTATTGCCTCGGAAACGGCTGCACATTCCCGCGCACAGACGCGACGTTCAAGTGGCCGCGGTCACCCTCAACAACTCAGGAGGATCCGCCCATGGAAGGTTCGGAAAGCTAGTGGGATCAACCTCCTCGGCGGCAGTAGAGGCTGAGCACCCCAAGATTGTTGGCCGCTCCACGTCTGATGGCCCAAAGCACGTTGCTTTCGCGGTAGAGCGCAATCAAACTATTGTATTTACAGCGACGGCTCCAGTCAAGTCATGCTTCAAACGCCCAAATGCCAGCAACCAGTCTCATCGTCAGTTGCCACTATCAACATCTTTTCTCATCCGTGACACAACCTCTGGCGAATTATTTCTCATAGACACTGGATCAGATGTAAGCTTACTACGCCACAATTATTTCAAACCCACCCACCCAGTCGACACCAGCAGTCTGACCTGCGCCAATGGCTCCAACATAGCGATGTTTGGGGTACGAGTACACACAATCTCGTTCTCCAACTCAAAAAGATGTTTCAAATATCCGTTCATCATCGCCAACACAACAAGAAACATCATTGAACGTGATTTTCTCGAACACTTCGACCTAACCATTCGTCCAAGAACATGAGAGATACGCACTGCTGACAATCAGTTGCTTTCATCAGCGCTAAAACATACGACTCGCGCCGAAGCAGTCTCATCTATACAGCTTATTCCTTCAGTTCCTCATGTACCGCAACTGGACGATGTTCTGAAACATCATGAAGAAATTTTCAAACCTATCTCCTTCATGCCCGATCTCAAGAGGAAGCGTGCCATCACAGCCCATCGTATCATCTTGTCAAAACCACTTCCTCATCCTCCACAAGCACGTCCATTGGCACCACAAAAACATAAGGCCGCCGAGCAAGAATTCGCCATGCTACGTCAACAAGGCATCTGTACACGATCCAGCTCACCTTTTGCGTCGCCTGTGGTAGTATTACCAAAGAGTGAACCAGAAACATTCAGGGTGTGCGGGGATTATCGTATTCTCAATTCTTGCACACAGTCTGATTTGTACATCCTGCCAAATCCAACTGACCTACCAGATCTGCTATCGATCATGCTGTGTATTCAAAACTTGACCTGGTGAAAGCATACTATCAAGTACCGATTGACAAAGACTCAGTATCATATACTGCACTCAGATTCACCAGAGGTGGCACGCACGAATATCACTATATGCCTTTCGGTCTCAAGAATGCCTCGCAAACATTCAAACGCGTTATGGACTAAATACTAGATGGTTTACCATTTGTA